>JADWOT020000337.1:0-46000 GCA_036345935.2 Taenia hydatigena | reverse complement strand
GCACGCAAATCGCATCAATAACGTCCCTCCTGATGGCAATCTAGAGGTCACCGCTTCATCTGTCAAACACTACTAATACAGCCCCAAAAATGCTTCTTGAGACACTAATCTTTGCGAAAGCTGTTGAAAAACCACTGTGGACCACAACTTCTGACGTTACATGAGTCCATTTATGAGTGCAAATAGCAATCGCGCTTTCAATTACAAACAAGTCAAGTGGCATCTCTTAATCCATCCTGCTTCTGAGGGCGAGTCAGACGTTTCAAATACGATTTAGCTGAACGATCCCAGGCCAGGTGCCGGACTGCAGATAAAATAACGGTCTAACGTTCACATTACATTTTACGCCAAATGATCTTCACCACAACCAACCACTTGTGACTGCTCGTAATTTTGCATAGCTACAAGATGTTTAGGAATCTTGGTACACTCCATGGGAGCGAAAGGCGCTAGCCAGTGATTGCAAGAAACTCAATGTCCTCAGCTCCTAAAACTAGCAGCTAAAATGGGGAGGCAAAGCACTTGCATGTCCGAGAATTTAGTCGAAACAAACAGGTACTTACTCCGAAGCTGCAAGCGTCCCAGCTGACACTTTGTGGCTCCCGCCAAATACGATGAACACTTGCTGTGAATTTCACTGCACAAAGTGTTTGATTGCGAGACAGTCAGCGCAGTCCTAAGCACCGTTGACTTGATGTCACTTCATCCCCATCTTATTACTTTTGGTTTTCAATGTGATGCGTTGAGGTGAGAAAGGGATGGTGATATAATGGGAGGAAGGAAGATGATACGGATAAGGATGAGGTGGTGCCCTCGTTTTATGGCAAAAACCAAACCTAGCCCCACCTGCCGTAGCAAAGTAAGCGTCACTGTCACCTCGATCCCTCTGCATGTTACAAGCTCCTTATGATGCCTTAGCTGGGTAAATTTGAATGGCGTTTGATGGTTCTTTTGCCTGGTCGTTGAGAAGCTGTATCCCACAACATTTAGTATTTATTCTGGATTGCAATCTAAGCTTCTTGCAGGTATGAGACGCAAAAGATGGTGGAATATCCCTGAATGCCTTGTGCTTTAGTGTGATTGTTTTGCTTCAGCATATGTTCTGCCGAAAGGAATGTAGAATAGGAAGTCAGTGTAACACCCTTTATATTGTCTTCGGGTGACTACGAGCATCGTTCGTTACATTGAAACTCTTGTAGATGAAATGTGCAAGCATATAGCAGTGAGATTAGCATTTGTTTTTCCTTACTTTTCCTTCGTAAGTTTGCACACGCCATCCAGCTTTTAATCGGTGCCTGGGCAGCTTCGTCCTCGGATAAACCGCTCCCCTGTCTTGGTACACAGCGTGTAAATGTCCTGGTACGTTCGCATTCACCGTTTCTGTAAAAACTTTGTTCCTTGTACAATTTATTGCCAAGATAAGCGTTAGCCATCATGATTTCATTTGCTGAATGCCCACGAGATCGCCTATTGTGGGCTGCGAATGGGATTACCACCGTCAGGAACCTTATTGATGCATGGACATACGACCGTCTTTAATATGGCCGTATCTCTTAAGTATCTTGCGTGCTTAGTGTAGATACAAGCAGGTTTAGGAGTTGTCTCGTCGTTCACAATAAGCTTCATCACGAGCTGTTGAATTCATGCGTACAAAACCACTCCGCTCCCATTCTGATCATTAATCGGCTTTTAAATTACTATTTAGGAACTTTAAATTTATTGCAGGTTTGGCTTTGACATGAGACCTGAAACTGTTTGCCCAAAGGAATGCAGTGGGCTCTTGTGCATGACGACCAAGTCATCCGATTTTCTAGGTGCAAATTTAATTAAGCTTGCTTCGATAGGACCTTGACTGTTTGATTTAAAACGAGTTGTAGGCAACATTTGCGACGCAATTAGGATGAAAATGGAGGAACATGCGACGCATAATCGACCACCTCAAGTCACGGGTGCATTATTTTCTGCTTATTATTTCTTTTAGTCTTAACTTTACCAATGCGTTTGTGCCCGATTAGAAGGAAGTGCAATTTACAGCTGTCTCTTTTGATGAAACAAGCGTGATTTGCTTAGAACTTGCTCATAAGCGCACTCATGAAGTAGTCTATCTCATGACTCCAGTCGCTATAATATCCGTCTCATTCCATGGCACGCCAAGGGCAAAACTAAACGTCAACATATTGATTATGTCATCGATGCGGCTTTAAAAGATGGCTAAGTAAGCAATATTTCTCGAAACTTCTGCAAACGAGAGACAAATATGTCACTTGCTATCAGGTCAATAAAGAAGCAAGATGGTATAATCTCGACTTCTATTTTATGTAAGCGGCCCCTGTCTTATGGCATTTCGGCCAGATAGTAATCAGTTAGAATGTACCCCAGGTCGAAGAGGGATGGCATTTTATGAGCGTGTGTGAGTTATCTTACGGAAAGACGTGGGTGCTCAGCTGCTGGCCAGTAAAGCCTGGGGCTGGCATCAAGTAGTTTCACAGCGTATGAGGGGATGTAGGTCCCTTCCCTTCTAAAATCGGGCAGTTTAGCTGAAGAGCATCTACAGAAGGGAATAAGCTGCGGAAATTAAAAGGACAACAACAAAATGACCTAGGTTCTTAATTAGGCCAGCGATACACCCCAAAGCCCAATAGTTGGGAAGCCAGACTCAAAATTCGCCAGTCAGGTCTCAGCATCATCTACTGAATGGACTTGAGGTTATTGATTTGCGCAAATTCGATAAGCCCTCCATATTGTCAATGCCGCAAGACTAGTCTAGCGAATACGATTCGAGCTTTGGCAATAGTCTACCAAAGGAAGCCAAAGGCAACACCTACGATAGCATCCGCAGAAGCACGATTCAATACGATCGCAACGGGGGTTCGTCTGTTGGGCAGCGAATTCCATTAGAACTACCCAATCATTTGTATTGCTTAAACAATAAACGGTTAAGATTGACGGCGCGAACCGGTCCGATTCCTACTCAAATACCAAAATTATGCTATTGTCTTTTATTTATTTCACTTGCCCTGAAACAAATAATCATCTTGCGAATCACGGTGTGGTACAAACTGAGTCATCATCAAGAGACGGTCAGATCATCACGCGAATGAAGTTGGAAATTGTATGAACATTGACGCCATTCTAGATGGTGGCAATGCCCATGCATTCTGTCGCAAGAATTGGTAAACTCCAACGCTAAATGCTATTGATTGGGGGTACGGCTGGCATAAGACGCCTCAGACCCTCTGAATGCTAAACGTTATTAGTGGTGGAGTTCTAGCTTCGAGAGACAGACAATACGAAGCAAGTGATCACTGCGAGGAATGACGCAGACACCAATTCTCACTAAGGGTGCAGTTGTTCTGCTGTAGGTCAAACCAACAACGTTGTTTATGGATGCAAACGCATAAACACACACCGAAGTTCAAAAAACGAATGATATTGGCCTTCAAATTATGCTATAAATCGCAAAAAAACTTCAAGAAATGTGCAAAAAGAGGTCATAAACGCGAGGAGACACCTAAACTCACTTGTGACTTGAAGCATTTTTCAGACACGTACTGCAGAACAAATTTTCATTTCTTTGCCACAGCTGTCCATCAACCATAAACCAAGTCGTAGGAGCGTTGCTTTGCTCAGAAAGAAGTTGGAATAATCAGTGCGAGATCATGACCATTCAACGCGGCATTAATGGTTGAACAGAGCGATCAGTAGAAAGATCATTCCTCCATTTAATGGACACTAGTGTGTAGATAGCTGACTGATTGGACACGCGCTAAGGCAACAATAAGCATAATCTTTTTCACTTTCCACTTCTTAGTTTCTCTGATGGAGACCATCAAGGCGCTCACTTACATCTTGACAAGCAACAATTATAAACAATGTTCACCGCTGCATTATTTAAACAAGTCGTTTTTCCTTTTTAAAACGCCCTGCTATAACGTTGTAAGCTCTAGAACCCCTATGCAATTCACATATTTTCAGACCATGCAGCTGGCCTTGGCAAATGTAGCGTTCGTTCTCATCTCTATGCAGCCCAAATTTTATAACACTTTGGTTGAACCTGGTCTTTATGTAAAATCTAAAACATTATTAGCCGCCTCTCTGCAAAGCTAATAAAGACAACGAGGCAGTAACGCACGTAGCATTAAATGAGAGAGCTCTACATACCTCGAATTGTGCACATGGAAATCCCCTAAATGCTGGCGGCGGGTCAACCGCGATGGCTGCATGGAATGAGAGAACAGCAATGAGACATTTAGTGCAATTGCGTACAAAAAAACGTTAAGCTACTCAGAAAAAGGAAGTCCCTGCTTAAGTGAGATTCTTACGATGGATTGCTTTGGAGGACGAAAACAATACGAGCGGTGTTCTAAAATTAAAATTTATTCGGATGGAAGATTCAATCCATCACTGCTTAAAGATGGAGCCTTTGTGCAAAGAAGCACTCGATTATTCTTACTTTGGTGCTAGGATGAAACGTAGGGCAGAGGTACGTAAGACGAACTGGGATGTGGCACTAGGACTTATTCTCTGCGTCCTTCCACCTTAGCCGAACACTCTTGACAGAAGAGATCTGGAGGCAGCATGTCCTTCTCCAAATTTTCCAATCTCGAGTAGCACACGGTCAAGGCAACTTGAGTCGCTAATCGTTAGCAAAGTCTATTCATCCACGTCTGTCCCTGGACGAACACGCTTTTGGGGTTTGCAAGTTAGCTCCTATCTAAATGAGCGACGCACAACAGCGCCGTTGTTGGCAAAATAAGTGCTAATTTAATGAGATTGGAGCGCATCTAACAGTCAGTCTTACACAACTTCATTCACACAATTGTTATCTAAATTTGACACGTCTTTTTAAATCGACAATCATGAAATATGTGATGCTTAGCCTTGCTGGAATAACTGCTAGTTTTTTAGTGGAAACATATATATGGACAATGTGCTGCGATTAGGCGACCTCGTGATTTGGATATACTTGGCAGATGAACCACCTCACATCATACCGTCATGATGTAGGCGCAATCGAGGCTAAGTTCTAACGCATAATATTCAAAGATTATACCTCCTTTACTAGACCATAAGCAGCACTAAACTAACAATCCAGAAGTGCGCTTAAACAGCTTTGATGTTTGTGGAAGTTTACCTAAGAATTTAAGCGCAGTCTCGTCAGCAGACCGATTGAGGTGGCATTAAAAGGCGTAGAATGTTCGGTGGCCTTTCGATCCACCGTCGACAAGTCTGGTCCAAAGCGAGCAACCCAAATAAGTCGGTGGTCAAAATGTATTGTGCAACAGCCTCCGTGGCGAAGGTTCGCAAATTTTTTGTCAAATGCAAATCTGAGTCGTAAGTCACTCACTCCTCAACCTTAGGTGGCAGCGAATTCAAATGGATTGCGCTGCACAAATGTTTCTGCCAGTTAATTTTGTCGCAGCCTATACCAAATTCCATCCAAAAATAATTCCAGAGCTCTCTGACATAAGGAGAAGCAGTTGGATTCTAATCGACACTTTCTAACCGCATTTGGGTCCGCGACTCTACAATATCATATATTTCGGCCTCTTCCTTAGCTCCTTATCAACACATGATGACAAATAAGGAACGTATGCTTTGGTTTATAGCATTAAATGCTGCATTTGCTAATCAGTCCCCAACAAATAAGAACCGACCCCACAGCAGCCTGCTTGTTTCAAGAAATGCTGCTACACTAATAATATGTAGGCTGCATTATCAGTCGCATCAGGCTTCTGAAGCAATGCTGTACAGTTTACGATTATGACTGCGTTATCCATCTAGTGAGACATTCGCACTTCCATAGAGAGGGTTTGTTAGTCACCTTAAGGTCCATCGAGTCCTGTTAGATAGTAATTATTACAAGCACTTTCAACGGACAGGGAATAAGTCGAATGGGGTGAAATGTCCCTCAGAATTCCTTAAGGGCCTTGGTCACTCCATCAGCTCTCCACTCATCGCCATATTAACGAGTTGACGACCGAAATGATTCATTAGCTGACCCAATGTGATGAAATGGGAGCGGTGGGACGTGATTTGGGCAAGAACAAAGCACAGTCAAAAGTACACTTTTGTACCAGAAAAGCGACGACGAAAATGACCATAGCTTTAATGCTTTCAAAAGCAATGATGTGTTTATCTCCTTTGCCTCTGATTTTGTTGGCTGGACAATTTAGTAAACTATAACCTAAAAATTCGTGCAAGTGACAGGCTTAAGATCAGCACAAAGTTGTGGGAATCGGAAAGACTTCCGTGGTGGAAATATAGTCCGCCGGACAAGCAGAGCAGAGGCCAATGCAATATTCCTTGTTCGAAAGCGCCTATTTTCTGGGCCGCGACGAATGAGTCTTGAGGTTTAGGGACTAACCATCACTATTTTCACCAAGAGAAGAAAGCGGCACATGGGATCTAGCCAATAATGCGCAAAGTCAGGATCACTTAGTGAACCACCACTCATCCCCCTTGCTCGTCGTCTTCGGCTAGAGCGCCTGCTTCACAAAGCATCTACGGCAAAGGCAGCCTTAACCACTGCCACGGCGTCATTAAAGTCGTTTTCATATCGTATTCGGTAAGGTAGGATTTAAAGTTCGTGAACATCTTGTTCCTACACCTCTTTCGTGCGCGCGTAGGGTGGTTTTCTGAACGGTTGTTCGACTGCGTGAATACTTTATGATGCTAAATGATATATTCCGCCGCAATAACTGAGCAAAATACTTCTGTTTATCACTAAATCATCCACACACTTGTCACCTCACAATGCTGGAGCACTTCTTGTCTAAGAGGCTACGGCTTGTATACATGGTTGCGTTCAAGATGAACTGTAGGCGCAGATCTTCACAGAGATTCAGTGATGGCTAGAACCCATTTACTCGACAGAATTCGATATAACTAGGGGATGCTTCGGAGGGACTTCTTGAAAGCCGCAAGCGTTAGTAAATCATCTCTGAACTACTAGTCTGTTGAAAGGGTGAAACGGTGTACATTAAAAGGTACTTCCTCTCCTTGTTTTCCTTACTTTTATATAAACTCTGTTGTTAGCATTAGGTATTGTTGTCTACAAATGGTTGAGAACTATAACGGTATAGAAGACTCAAAGACTGCATTACGCATTGTAAAGAGAAGCTCGAATTGAAATGTTGCAGTGATAATAATAGGTTATAAAATGGTGGTGACGGTCTCTAAATTTTGCAAAGCGCACACGCAATTACTTTTTTTCTAGTTGGCTAACAATTGATAATCGACGTGGGCTAATTANAAGCCCTATGCAATTCACATATTTTCAGACCATGCAGCTGGCTTTGGCAAATGTAGCGTTCGTTCTCATCTCTATGCAACCCAAATTTTATAACACTTTGGTTGAACCTGGTCTTTATGTAAAATCTAAAACATTATTAGCCGCCCCTCTGCAAAACTAATAAAGACAACGAGGCAGTAACGCACGTGGCATTAAATTAAAGAGCTCTACATACCTCGAATTGTGCACATGGAAATCCCCTAAATGCTGGCGGCGGGCCAACCGCGATGGCTGCATGGAAAGAGAGAACAGCAATGAGACATTTAGTGCAATTGCGTACAAAAAACGTTAAGCTACACAGAAAAAGGAAGTTCCTGCTTAAGTGAGATTCTTACGATGGATTGCTTTGGAGGACGAAAACAATACGAGCGATGTTCTAAAATTAAAATTTATTCGGATGGAAGATTTAATCCATCACTGCTTATAGATGGAGCCTTTGTGAAAAGAAGCACCCGATTATTCTTACTTTGGTGCTAGGATGAAACGCAGTAGAGAGGTACGTGAGACGAACTGGGATGTGGCACTAGGACTTATTCTCTTTGCGTCCTTCCACCTTAGCAGACCCCTCTTGACAGAAGAGATCTGGAGGCAGCATGTCCTTCTCCAAATTTTCCAATCTCGAGTAGCATACGGTCAAGGCAACTTGAGTCGCTAATCGTTAGCAAAGTCTATTCATCCACGTCTGTCCCTGGACGAACACGCTTTTGGGGTTTGCAAGTTAGCTCCTAACTAAATAAGCGACGCACAACAGCGCCGTTGTTGGCAAAATAAGTGCTAATTTAATGAGATTGGAGCGCATCTAACAGTCAGTCTTACGCAACTTCATTCACACAATTGTTATCTAAATTTGGCACGTCTTTTTAAATCGACATTCATGAAATATGTGATGTTTAGCCTTGCTGGAATAACTGCTGGTTTTTTAATGGAAACATATATATGGACAATGTGCTGCGATTAGGCGACCTCGTGATTTGGATATACTTGGCAGATGACACACATGACATCATACCGTCATGATGTAGGCGCAATCGAGGCTAAGTTCTAACGCATAATATTTAAAGATTATACCTCCTTTACTAGACCATAAGCGGCACTAAACTAACAATCCAGAAGTGCGCTTAAACAGCTTTGATGTTTGTGGAAGTTTACCTAAGAATTTAAGCGCAGTCTCGTCAGCAGACCGATTCAGGTGGCATTAAAAGGTGTAGAATGTTCGGTGGCCTTTCGATCCACCGTCGACAAGTCTGGTCCAAAGCGAGCAACGCAAATAAGTCGGTGGTCAAAATGTATTGTGCAACAGCCTCCGTGGCGAAGGCTCGCAGATTATTTTGTCAAATGCAAATCTGAGTCGTAAGTCACTCACTCCTCAATCTTAGATGGCAGCAAATTCAAATGGATTGCGCTGCACAAATGTTTCTGCCAGTTAATTTTGTCGCAGCCTGTACCAAATTCCATCCAAAAATGATTCCAGAGCTCTTTGACATAAGGAGAAGCAGATGGATTCTAATCGATACTTTCTAACCGCATTTGGGTCCGCGCGACCCTACAATATCATATATTTCGGCCTCTTCCTTAGCTCCTTATCAACACATGATGGCAAATAAGGAACGTATGCTTTGGTTTATAGCATTAAATGCTGCATTTGCTAATCAGTCCCCAACAAGTAAGAACCGACCCCACCGCAGCCTGCTTGCTTCAAGAAATGTTGCTACACTAATAATATGTAGGCTGCATCATCAGTCGCATCAGGCTTCTGAAGAAATGCTCTACAGTTTACGCTTATGACTGCGTTATCCATCTGATGAAACCTTCACACTTCCGTAGAGAGGGTTTGTCAGTCACCCTAAGGTCTATCGCGTCCTGTTAGATGGTAATAATTACAAGCACTTTCAATGGACAGGGAATAAGTCGAATGGGGTGAAATGTCTCTCAGAATTCCTTAAGGGCCTTGGTCACTCCATCACCTCTCCACTCATCGCCATATTAATAAGTTGGCGACCGAAAAGATTTCATTAGCTGGCCCAATATGATGAAATGGGAGCGGTGGGACGTGATTTGGGCAAGAATAAAGCACAGTCAAAAGTACACTTTTGTACCAGAAAAACGACGACGAAAATGACCATAGCTTTAATGCTTTCAAAAGCAATGATGTGTTTATCTCCTTTGCCTCTGATTTTGTTGGCTGGACAATTTAGTAAACAATAACCTAAAAATTCGTGCAAGTGACAGGCTTAGGATCAGCACAAAGTTGTGGGAATCGGAAAGACTTCCGTGGTGGAAATATAGTCCGCCGGACAAGTAGAGCAGAGGCCAATGCAATATTCCTTGTTCGAAAGCGCCTATTTTCTGGGCCGCGATGAATGAGTCTTGAGGTTTAGGGACTAACGATCGCTATTTTCACCAAGGGAAGAAAGCGGCACATGGGATCTGGCCAATAATGCGCAAAGTCAGGGTCACATAGTAAACCACCACTCATCCCCCTTGCTCGTCGTTGTCGGCTGGAGCGCCTGCCTTACAAGGCATCTACGGCAAAGGCAGCCTTAACCACTGCCACGGCGTCATTAAAAGTCGTTTTCACATCGTATTCGTTAAGATAAGATTGAACGTTCATTAATATCATGTTCCTACACCTCTTTCGTGCGCGCGTAGGGTGGTTTTCTGGACGGTTGTTCGACTGCGTGAATACTTTATGATGCTAAATGATGCATTCTGCCGCAATTACTGAGCAAAAAACTTCTGTTTATCACTGAATCGTCCACACATTTGTCACCTCACAATGCTGGAGCACTTCTTGTCTAAGACACTACGGCTTGTATGCATGGTTGCGTTCAAGATGAACTGTAGGCGCAGATCTTCACAGAGATTCAGTGATGGCTAGGACCCATTTACTCGACAGAATTCGATATAACTAGGGGATGTTTCGGAGAGACTTCTTGAAAACCGTGAGCATTAGTAAATCATCTCTGAACTACTAGCCTGTTGAAAGGGTGAAACGGTAATTCCTCTCCTTGTTTTCCTTATTTTTATATAAACTCTTTGTTGCTAGCATTAGGTATTGTTGTCCACAAATGGTTGAGAACTATAACGATGTAGAAGACGCAGACTGTATTACGCATTGTAAAGAGAAGCTTAAATTGAAATGTTGCAGTGATAATAATAGGTTATAAAATAGTGGTGACGCTCTCTAAATTTTGCAAAGCGCACACGCAATTACTTTTTTTAGTTGACTATCAATTGATAATCGACGTGGGCTAATTAATCGCTTGACATTTTTGGCCACTCAATGACCCTGAGCTGAAGGCGCTTGACCACCAATGCAGGGACGACTGCGCGCATTCAGGGACGTAGTAAGCAGGCGTTTCTGCTCCTCCCCATGGAATAAGTTTGTCTAGGCCCCTCAGTTGTTATCGCCTCATCAATCATTGCCCAACTTAGCTAAGGTGTGTATTTGAGGTCCGATTCATTGAGCTATTTAGAAGTGGAACGATAGATACACTTTACCATTGCGTTTCAAGCAATAAAATGCGCCTTTCCTTTAGCAACAAGTAAGCTATTTTGGTTAATGGTGGGTGATTTTCGTGAGAATACTTATCGCTACTCAGTAGGTGGACGGCGACGTCTCAGGACTCAGTGGCAGTTGTAAAGATTAGGCAAGTGTGAACGCTGCGAGCATCTAAATGACTTAATCATTTCTTATGGGTGATGGCTGATTTGGTTATTTTTTGCAATTGATTAAATATCTTTACCACATAAGGAAAAAATTCAAAAGAAATTTCATACGGTATAATTTGGTTTTCCTGGTCGCCGCGAGATACACGAATTCCATCTTATTGCAGTGGCATTCAGGGTAGACTAAAATTGAAGGCAAGCGAATCCGCAAGCGGCGTCGATACAGACGTCAAGCAGGCGGCAGGTTAGGAGCATTGACGAGGTTTTTAGGACGATAAGGAAATTCTAGCTTATAACTTATGCTACTGAAGTGAATGTCTTTTCTACACTTTAGCGGCCAACGCCTCTGGTAACTGTGCAGACACATCCATTTCTAGAGAATCACGAAAGGGGAGCGGCGGGGCTTAAGATATTTGTAGAACTTGCGTAATTTAGCGCAGCACTGCAAACTGCGCACACTTGTGTGCCAGAGGAGCTGGAGTTAGACTGACCAAAGCATGCTGCCTCAGTCGCCGCCATTAAAGCTGTTTCAATGGTCACAGAAGTAGCCTCAGAGAAAGTGTAACAGAACCTTAACGCGGCTAAGATCATCACAGCAGAATTTAAGGTAGGGGGACCGATTTCCTGATATTACTGGACGCCGTCCTATGTCCCCTATTTTTGTAAGCTCTTGTCGCTCTCCTACGTACCCATTCATCATGCCAAACACTTACCCACTTCATACCATTTCAGCCCTTTCTGCATGGTCATCATTACTTCTCGTTCATAGTTCTAGTAGCTTCGTTCATCCAATGTTTTCGCATTCATGTATTGTATACGGCTTCGTTTGCCAACTCAATTATTTGTTCTATCTGCTCGATAATTTTTATTATTTATTTAATTCTTCTGATCCAACAAGCTGATGTGTTTTGTTTTAAATTTTCTGACGAAACTCTTAGATTAGTTGCGTGCTTTGAGATTGCCTTAAGTTCTCCAAGCGCAGAGGTGTTAGTTAAGAGAGGTGTTGTTAAAAGCAGCCTGCGTAAGTCGAATAATTGATTCTCATGACCATACATAACACAAAGCCATCCCCTTCGTGAATTAGTACCACTTTCCCTGATTGCGGTCCTGGTAAGATGAAGTGTCAAATGACAAGAGGTCACTGGTCTAGAAAATTGACCCTCTCCTCTATGCAGACATCAATGTGTCATATGTTGTGCCCATCGTTTTATGCAGCTTCATCAAGTTCTAATGCAGTAGCGAAGTAGGGCCATGCACACAGACGCACAGTCAGTTAAGTTTGACCAAAATTCATGCAACATGGCATGGTTGCACCATGTGTAAGATGTGGTAATAGATGCAAAAATGTGGATTTGGCCTAGGCGATGACAGAGTCTGTGCAAGACCATTTGTATCACTTCGCGTTTGTAAGTTAGAAGCAGGGTAAGACGCTGAGCAGACAGTGCTATCTCCTACATCCAACGTTAATGCAATGAAAGGGCTTGTTTGCGGGACATTTGCTCTTGAATATGCGTGTTGGGTGGGCCTTTGGGCATTCAGGAAAGAAGACAATTGTATCAGTTTATCACGTGGACTGATTTATGCTACACAGTCAACGCATAAGAAGCGTGCACACTTTGGAACCTACGACCATTTAGCTTCCTGCAAAGCGGGTGCATTTCGATGGGAAGGAAGGACACAGAAGCGCGGCCCAACGGCTTCTCCTACGCGCGCCGTCATGGCTACGTATCGCTTTCAACGAGTCAGTAAGGAAAGTGCTTGCAGCTGGTTGGCTCACACAAAGACACGCGCTGCGATGGCGGTTGGATTTTAACGAAAATAATGCCAAAATCCACAGGTCTTTCTCAAATTTTGATTGCTTCTAGAAGGGAAATCGAAGGAGCCTCAATAAAAGATCTCACACCAACGGAGGATGATAAAGTTGTCAATGGTAATGCAAGCCAAAGATAACCAAATTGAAGAAAATTAGAGCTTATTTGGGCAGTAAGTAAAGGACATGTCGCGCAGTTATTAACCAAGAGATGCCAATAATTTTCCTTTTCAAATTGTGTTTATGCCCCTGTAATGTTTTTTTTAAGTTTTGGTCAGCATTTAAGCTTACGAAAGGATCGCGGTGGATATAGATTAAAAACGCAGCAATTTCTTTAACCAATGCAATTTGAAGCAGGATTTCAAATGCGAAATTTCGATCAATGAAAAATTTTCGCTGTTAAATATCCAAGATTTGTCAGGGCAACACGAGCAGTAGCATAGAGCCCATCGCTATTATGTCAAGATTAAATTAAATGGGCTGCATGTATAGCTTTACGCTAATGTATCATGTAAACATTAAAAGAAATGGCAATGCATTTATCCGGCCCTATGGACGACGCAGGCCAGCGCAATCGACAAAGCCGCATTAATCATCAGCAAACCGACCATCCGTTTCGGATTTGCTTTTGCAGCAAACGGCGCGACTGCATTGTATCCCTTTTTATTAAATAATAAGAACCCGATGTCCACAACATGATATGCTTTTGATTCTTTCACCTGAATGACTATCGGACCGACCGCAAGTGCAAGGCAGTGTCTTGAAGGGACGATTTTTACTTCTCATTGCTACTTTGAGCTTAATGCTTATATTATACTAGATTCAAAATATTCTGGGTGCGCTCATTAGTTACAATTTCACAGTCATATGCGTCCCTCCTCTTCTTCAAATTAGGGTGCACAATTAATCATATAGTATCAGAAAATGAGATCTGAAAGGAAGGTTTTGCGCATTTTGCCCACTATAAGAAAGCCTTTGCAACATTAATTTACTTTTGACACCAACCGGTTATTTGTAATTCCCAAAGTAAATAGACTGAACACACAGACCATAAAATTATCGCCACGGCTGGTAGGACAAACGCTTACATGCGGTGCTATTCGATTTTTACTCTAAGTTGCGACAATCGTGTACATAGGTAGATGGTGAGACGGATTTGTGCAGAGAGGCGAGGTAATCACCTCACTACGTCCAAAATCAAAGGGTGCGACGAGCTGTCCTTATTGGAACTTTGCTAGGGTACTTATCATGGCCGATAAATAGGTGTGACACAAGCCGTAACTTCATGGAAAGGATTATTGTGCACAAGCCAAAAGTTGGTGCAAAATGAGCTACCGTGGATGGTGAAATCACTGATATGATTATAAGCATTACTCTTCTGGTAAACTTTCAAAATATTCTACGGTTACGTCTCTAAGGATGTAGGTAAGCACCTACTAGCTCTCTACCTCGACACCAACACTGCTGGCATCACCAAGCTAAAGTTCGGCCTTGATTGCTGCGAGATGTGGAGGCTTGCATACGGTTTTATACAAACACTAATACTGAAGTTTCCATAGGTCATGTGGACACCTGTAACACTGTTGTTGCATTAGAAAGCATTGCTTATGGACAGATAAGACTTTGTTTTTCCAAAGACAGATTCATGCACAGGCTAGCACAATTACGGATATTTCAATGTCGGAACAAATCGACAAGTAAGGTTATTTCTGTGTCACCCACAGGTTTTGTCCAAAGATAAATTTTTGAAAGACCGTCGCATTGACTGGCATCCATTTGTAAGTGTGAGCTTGAATTTCCCAACTAAAGCCACCTAACACGCATTTGGAACAGTTGCATTTTTAAGCTCATTATCGTACAGCACGGACTAATTCAATTGACCCTGATCCGAGTTGGACTGCTTGCTTCCTCTAAAAAATAGATAAATGGCCTAAAAGACGAGCAAATGAATTGCAATGTGCTAACAGCCGAATGGTATTTTTCCGATTTTCATCATAATTTACGCAAGCACGATGTACTGACCAGCAACTAGTAGTAGTACATACAACAAACGAAAAAGCTAAGGCCAACCAAAGTGGCGTTTCTAGGCTCATGCAAAAGTAGCATCATAGCAATGGTGTTGAACTATGGGGGGCTGTTATCACGCTCTTCTCTCCATATGATCAGGCCAAAGAGAAGATTAATGATCCATTTGTGGTAGATGCGATGGGCTGGCGCCTATGCCATTGGCGACGTGAACTTTGTTAGTAGTGGTGTTGCGTTCCACCAATGGGAAGAGGTTGTCATGACCCCTGAGGTAGTGGCAGGCAAGGCTGCGAAGAAGGCATCAAGGGTGAAGGCACAGAAGGCGGTGAAGGAGAAATAGAAGAGGAGGAGGATGAGTTACGCTACCTGTATTGATGGTGTCAGGCGAAGTCCATCCTGATGCGGGCATCTCCTAGAAGACGATGTGTGAAATGAACTCCTTCGTGGACGATATCTTTGAGCGAAATGCTACTAAGTTGAACTGGTAACGCACTAGAATGACTAGATCATTACGAGCAGAAAATTATGGGCTGTAGTACGCCTGCCACTGCTCAGTGAGTTTGCAATCCATGATCCGTTTCGAATGTGACTGTCCAACCACTTCTCTCCTCTGCACTTTGTGTGCTCAAGTTTATCATCATCGCCACCGGTAAAACAACCTAATTCCATGTACTGTAGCGGCGCGTGCTTCAGCGTAAGCCAATCAGTTAAGAGTATATTTCCTACTGGTTCCTTGCATGCGACGCTAACCCAAGCGACACGCGTGAGCGAAGTCGTTGCTCTGCGTCTATGCGGTCTTCAGCCCTATCGCAATACGTTGACATTAAACGAAGGAAGACTATCTGTTCCTTTGCTTAACAGTGAGCAAACGTGCTGATATAATTGAGGGTAGCAGAGTCATTACCAGCTCTAGAGCAGAAGGCGATCGATGTGGTAGGATTAATCTATGCAAATCCTCTACTGATGCCATCATTCTCATGTCCAGTAGACTAGGATTTCAGTCAAACGCAATCAAGCCCACATACAACTTATTGTCTCTTTCTCATCAAGTTAACGCTGGGCATAGGATCATGAGTCGCCTGTTCAAAACTCTACCCCGCTTCCAAATTGCTAATCAAAGCGTCAGCGTTCGGGCCAAGTCTACATCTGTATTTACATCCCTTGAGAAGAGGATAGACTTCTCCACGATGAATTAAATACTCACTAGTGTACCTCTTGGGTTCTGCAGAAATTGTGTTCACGCTTAACTGACTTTGTGTCTGCTTGCAAAACCCTGCTCTGTTACTCGATTAAAACTCATTGCTGGGCTCGCAATGAGAGATACTCTAGTATGGGTAAGCAGACGGAGGTTTGGTTGCCAGGACAATGCTGTAATGCCACCTGACGCGATGTCTTCTCGACCTGCAATCAGTTAGCGAGTGATGTTTGTTCACGCCATAACTGACTGCATTTTGTAATGTCACGGAATGCAATTGACGAAATCTAGTTAGACTGCGTAATTGTTTAATTTTACGTGACAGCTAGGCAATGAGACAAATCACCACCAATCGCAAGAACAGCACAATCAAATGGAGCTGCAGGCATAACTGAAGCTCAGATCTAGTAAATTTGAGTACATTAGTGAGTTTGGAAATGCTTCGAGATTGGAATAGGTGTATTTAAAACAAAACTATGTTAACGTACAAGAGCAGATCAACATCAAGGAAAATTTAGGCACTTAACACTCCTCAGACCATCTTATTTCGGCCTCGCTGAGAGTTTCTCTTTGGTGCAATTGTGCAAAGTCGTATGAGTCGTGCAGTGAGTTATTGACAAGCGTTGATAGCTGTGAGTTGCAGACGTGATATCTCACTGACATCATGATAAGCTCCTAATTCTAACGCGTAACACCGCATAAGGATCTGTTTTCTGTGCCTATCCCTTTGCCCACTTTGATGTTTGCGCTCATTTGTAGCCCTAGCAATGGGATTTGATGCACAAGGGGCCCATAATTTGGGGTCTAATAAACAAATAACTCGAAGTACAGAAACAACGAAGCAAAATCCGAACCAACTACAGCAGCCGATTCGTGAGTTCAGAATCTCTAAGTCCACGTCAAACGGATGCTGCGATGTTCAATGCCGCAGGTAAGGAACTGGGATCAAGACGTGACAGGAAGGCCCTGAAATGCATTTATGATACCTTAAATATGTAGCCGTATGAAAAGGTGCGAAAAATACATCATTAAATAATGGCTTAATAAAAGCTGTCACTTAACTGCTACGAATGACTGCAGCACATACTGAAGGCGAGACAGTACATACGCCGGTTGTCACAATGTAGGGCATCAGGGTTAGTGGCTGGGTAGACGCAGGATCATTTGGTAGGTTAGAGGTCCTTAGGCACCTTGAGATCAGCACGTTACAATGACAATAACCTAGGCCTAACAGAAGTGGTAAGGCATCAAGGAATGTCAGTGGCGTAATGGATGTCGGTCGCAAGTCAATGGTAATGGTAGTCCTCAGCGGCCGTTCATTGTTGAGCATAGTCATTGGGGCGTCTGCATTACCGCACGCTGAATTGTGAGTGCATGAGTTGCAGCTGCTGCGATCTTAGACCAAGAATCGATTTGGGCATGTCAACATCGTAAAAAGGTTACGAGTTCATTTTTAGACCGTTAATTACATTGCGCATTAATGCAAATGCGAAATGTTACTGCACTTTTCTTTGCGATAATGCGAATCGCATGGAGAGCAGAGCTTGCAAAAAGCATCCTCTACAGACAGGCCCTCTACTATTATAACGGAAAATGGCCTACCATCATGGCTGGTAGTTACCGATGGCTAATCCGCCAAATGCAATTAGTTGTAACCTAAGTTTTATCTCATTGTCTGATAAATTAAATATCAAAAACTGCAGTCTTTATCGTAGTTTGCTTCTTGCACGTTGCAAAACCACACCTTATGCATTTAGTTGATTAGCTTGTGCAAAGAACATAGCTTGTACATCCTCCTGCAGCCTTATTTAAATGCACTTGGGATTTTTTCTGGAATGCAAATGACATGCCAACTTCATTAAAGCATCATTCCTGGTCTCACAAAATAAAGCATTGGTAAAGAAGCAAAATATTTGCCTTAATAAACACGTTGTATGTGATGCAAATGATCTATAGTCAACCAATTCAGAAAAAGCAATTGAAAATCAGCGAGTGGTTAAAACATGGCAACACTGTCAATCAGGTAGAACGTTATATTAAGCAAATAGTACAAAGGGCATGAATAAAATCTGCATGTAGAATAACTCTAAATGATGTGAGCTGTGCTGCTTGCATTAAGGCAAGAGCAATAGTTAAAGCAAAACCATCCAAATTTTACTCAAACCGACAGTCACGCAACACATTAGGGATAGCGAAAGCCACACGCCCAAATGATAACCCACTCAAGCACTCGGAGGTGACATCTAAAATGTAGTGCCAAAGCAAATAAAATCTCATGAAACTATTATTAAGAGTAAAACTTTGTACATAGTAGATTGCTGACGATACGATAGCGCTTAAATTAGTTCAAGAAATCGGCAAAGATTAGAGGAAAGGGCTGTAAGGCAAATTGGTCGTCCACTAGACAGTCAAAGGCAAGATGCATCATTTTCGATCGGCTACTAAAACAAAACAATATTTTAAAAGGCATTGTGCAAGAAGTATTAACGGTCTCTAAGATCTGTAGCGGTAAAAAGTTTACCTTGGAGCGCCTTAGCTGAACCATTAAACTCTTCCTTCCCAAAGCCTATCCATCCGTCGTACGTATCGTACCATGTGCACCTAGAGCTTTGTGAACAGACACACTGCGTTCAACATAGAACGTGGAAATTTTTAAGGCATTTACTCTTGTACGCACATCTGATTTGCTCGGTTGCTCTGCCCAGAAACGCGTTCACACTTATCACCCGTCAAAATGACGAATGCAGGTTCTTCAGGTCCAATCCACTGCACTCTTACAGGAGATGAAAATAAACAGTTTGAAGTCTTCAAGACCACTCTGGTGTGAGCAAAAGGGCAAAATTTATTAGGAACTTATTTTAAAGGAGGCCGTGTAAATTGATGATCACCTGCGACATCAACAACGTGACATATCTAACGTGCCACACAATTTAGCTTCTAGGGTTGGGCGAAAATACACCTTGGTGAAGGCGACCCGACACGCAGAAGACTAGAGAATCGCGATGCATATGCTATTGTAAAGGCTACGATTCAGCCCTCAGTAGCGAATCCAAAGATTCATGATTTTACTAGTTGGTATGAATTCAGAGAAAATTCTATCGGGATCCGGCAAGATAAGTAAAAAGTATCAGACAGTGATCAGTGGTCACTGTAAATGGTAGACCACGTAGTTGTGTACCGTGTTTGCATGCATTGTAACTAAGCCTATTCGTAAAGGTGCAATCACTCCGTGAGTTTCCCTGTACTTGGTTTGCTTGAAATCCCGTGCACAGGTTTTTAATCTCTGATCATGTGGTTACGTATTTCTCTTCAAAAAGTGCCCAAAAGGGCACGCAAGTAGGTCTCGAGTTCAAATAGTGAAGTTGAGAAGGTAAGGAAGTAAAATTACGGCAATATTCCCGTACAGCAGTCTGCTGCATTTACATCTTCAACCCACCGCTCAGCTAGGGTGGGAATGCGCTTACCACAAAACAATAAACAGTGCGGTATCCTTATATCCTGCTTGAGACGCACATCATAATTTCGCAATGAATGTAAGAGCACCATGTAGTAATATCGCTAAGGAAATCTTTTAACACTTAAGTTATCCAATATACAGCATCAATTTATGAATGTTTCCGGAGTAATAAGGTGGCATTGAAGTCCACACTTAACGTTTTCCACTCCAAAGCCCACCCATATCTGTTGTTCAAAAAGTCTAAGGCGCTTTTTTTTCTTTTATTTGCGATTAAGCTTTTTAACGAACCGCTGCAGATTGTTGCCCAAGGTAAACTAAAGCACTACCCTAATTCATTTAACAAAGCGAACAACATTGGCGTTGCATCTACACAGACAAGTCTTCGCTCACAATTATATTGAATGTCTCCTTGCTTTGAGAAAGGTAGCAATCACCGGTTTCCTTGACTTTCACGGTAAGATAGTCCACTTTAAGGTTGTCAGTTGAGATGCTATGGATGTAAAATGGTTTCGATCGTATTTTTGTCTACTTAGCTGCGAAGACACTGTGGCCTAATGTCAAATCCATTTCAAGCGGTGTCTGCGTTACTATTCTGAAGAAGAGCATAGCACAAGCCTTAGAGAGTAGCCACAGACGATCTCGACAGTTTTTTACGTTAAGTCCCTATCCTGTGTTTCCATAGTGATGCACAATATATTCCAAGACACGTATACAACAACGCCGGTAGTGGGCATTACTCCTAGGTATATGCTCAGCTCCACTTATCAAAACTTCGTGGGATGTGTTAGAAGAAGGGAGGCAGCAACGTACAAGGGGAGCATTGCAACACGTTGCTTTTCTTTCGGATTATCCAACGTAAAATAAATTCTTCTTAACGAAACATCCTGGTTATGTGCCTACACATGCATCTTTCCATGCAAGCATGACCTACAACGTCCCATAAGGAAAACTGGACCAGCAAGTTATGCCTTCAATTTGATTTATTTTATCGAATTATCTGTTTAATGTGAGACAAAAACAACTGAACCGCTGCTGGTCCCACTTCTAGGCGCACTTACAAGTATTCGCAGCACAATACCGTACTTTAACCAGCAATAATAACATGGTGCAAAAGTTTGGTCCAGAATGTGTGGCATCTTTTTGACCAGGAGGTCAATATGACAATTTGCAAAAACAGGCAAAATGCAATTTAACTCGTCATCAATATTACAGAGTAAAAATGGATGCAATGACAAGAACCTCGCGACAGGTCTGTCTACGCATTCTTTCAGCCAAAACCTGTACACATAACCTGAATCGGTTTTGCAGCTTTATGACCCGCTTGTCACCTCTTGCACTGCCATATTATCCTAGCTCCATCTTTACCTTCCATTAATGCGGTCTGGTGCATTCGATATGCAACTCTCTGATCACCTCTGTTGCTGCCACTATCTGCTTTCCGAGACCTGGTTTACCGCGCCTTATGTAGCATGCAAAACCAACATTGAGACGCATGACAACGGCATGAAAACAGCATCGTCTACTTCTTTACACCTCTTGACGAAGTGAACGGTAATGGAGTGAATGAGGAAGGACAAAGGATTTTTCGATGCTTAGAGTGTAAAAAAGCATGTACCAGCTCCGTCTCTTTACGAATGCACCAGCAAAGTCACTTGCGCGTGTGGAAATGTTTTTTTCTGTGATTAGGTATCATGGCGCAGGTAAATCCTCCAGGAATACGAACGGACGCAAGCAAGAGGAAAGCTCTTCTTCTGTCTAATCTGCAAACCCGTCTTTTTCGATCGGTCGAACATTCCACAGCACATGCAGACACATAGGACGGCGAAGAGATGCCGCTGATCTCACTGTCGTCAACCATTCATTAGCTATATTTTGCCCATCTGACAACTAAGAAGTTGCTTAGTCCCCATTCTTGCTTTAGCCAACAATAAGAATGATGCTTTGCTACCTGCATTGTCAAAACAGCAAAAGTCCATGGCATTATCTCTGTCGCTTTGGGCAAAGGGTTGGAGATGTTTTTATCCTAAATTCACGCGTTGACCTTATTAAGAGCCTGTGCTATGCGTTTCTACGTTGTAGTAAACTGACGGCTTTCAATTAATGGTAGTAAAACGCAACGTTTCATTTTGGTCAAAATGGGCAGCAATCAATCAAAAAACGCTTACCAAATGTGCCTCTCATGTTAATAATGCCGCGCCAGTGCCTCAGAATGCTGAACTAAATTATGCGATAGCAAATTTTACTCATTTACAACTGCTGTTGTTCAAACTTATTTTTAGATGACGTGCTATTACAGAATACTGGAGGAAAGTCCTAGATTATGCCACAAGTGCTTTGTGCGATGCCGCCATTTACTAACTACGTCAATTAAGTCAATGGGGGAAAGTCCACGATTGCGGCAAATGAGCTCAATACCTTACACACAGTGCTTTAAGGCCAGTTTAGATTTTAAATGATATCCCGCTTACAGCTTCGTTTCCCTTCACTTTTGCCCTTCCACAGAACCGTCAGCGACGTAAATATCTAAAGATGAGTCAGATACGTCGACATGAAATCCTACTAGCTTTTTTGACATTTCACTATATTATCTCGTTTGTTGTGATACTTTAAGCAGCATGGTCATCTTAAGCTGTCTTTACATTCACTTTTGCACTCAATGATGCAGCGAAGACTCAAGCTATTGGAAGATAATTGAAAAAAATAGCTCTACAGCTAAGAGTCGGTTTTTACTTTGCCCAGTGCTCTCATTACATGGGGTCAAACAAGCCTAGATTTTGTCCCACTACTGAATTATTAAATGGGTGACGCATTCTGATATGATAAGAAGGAGAATCAGTCTGCTACAACAAGAGGGTTTGTGCCACCTTTCAAGTCTTCACCTTAAAGTTTCCTGTTCGCAAGTCGAGTAGTTCCTTACGCGGATTTTTTTGCATTAGTTTTGGAAAACATTCGTTGTATGAGGCACATTATGACGAAAATCCTATCCCTCCTTTAAAGCTCACCTATTCTTATTCCAGTAAACACGATTTTACTGTTTAGACCAACTCGGCAGAGCGCAGGTAGTCATACGAAAAGAGCACAAACATATACTTTGAGGTGAATATAAGAGCAGAGCATACGCGGCTCATTGTGTTGCACGTCTGCGTGATTCCTTGAATACCGATTAACGTTATGCTCGTGCCCATCACAGGCGCTGTCCTTTTTTACCTCCAAGTAGGAGATGCTGCCCACAGAATCCCATGCCTTCCTCACGTTACTCCTCAGGTTAACTTCACGTCATGGTGAGCTGCATCTCACTGTCAAGATGTTTTATTTAAACATTTGCACTCACTAATTACAGCAAATAAGCTTTACATGCTGATTTCAATGTTAAAGGCAACACTTAGAGTGGATATGGTCTGCACTTCTGGCTACGCATCAACTTTTGTGTCTGTCATCGATTCCGCACTTTTTAGCATGCATTGGGTTGCAGACAGCATGGACCTGGGGCCCGTCTCCACTCATAAAATCTAATTGTACACCAAGTAACGGCTCTGAACAGACATATACGCAATGCAGACAGCGAATTCATGCTGCAGTCTTTAGGTAAGTTTTATGCGCCCAGTATTTTGCATGTCCACCCCACACATCTGTTCCTGGGTATTTAAAACAGACATTGTCCTTGTATAAATTGAGCGAAAGCAATCAAACCGCAATTAGGTGCAATTTAAGCAACTAGTTCCTTCACCCTTTCATCATTGGCCAAACATCAGAAGCAGATGCTAGGCTTAATCCATGTTTTGTCCAAACTGACGATCACCTTGCTGATTCCAAAAAATCAAACTGGGTTTCGTCAAATTAGCACAAGCACAGGGACGTATTTGCAAGGAAGCAAATGGATCTAATAGCGATTGAACAGGTTGTAATAAACTGTATCTTTATAAATAATGACAAGGATCGTGTCTGGCTGCAAGAATTACCAAATCTGTGCGTGCCATTAAGCGCAATTACGAAATTTGCTAATTTGACTTAGGTTTGACCCCCTGACCTGGGAAGAGCAGTCCAAAAATCAATGCAGGCATGATTATTACCTAGCGTGATGTAATACCGCAATGTCGGATAAAGACTCAGCTGGTCGACAGCAACCAATATCATCTGAACCATGCCAGCAATGGATATTTGTCATGAGGCATCCAGACGGGACTTTAGCTAAACTCGAACAACCACCGATGCTGGAATGGGGTGCCGCACTTTCGTAACACTAATCTCTCGGTCAGAATGATTACCACATCTTCCGAGGTCAATATTACATGGCCAAATTAATGCTGGTTGAGTATGATTGTAAGGTCTCAAGTGCCTCTGAAACTCCAAAAGAAAATACGGGAATGGCCACCAACGATGACCACTTAGCGCGACGCCTGACTTTTAAACACCTTCATAGGGAGCTGATACAGTCTATCCAGAGGTGTCACGCAAGTGCCGTAAATTAAAAATGCGTTCAGTGTGTTACAGCTAGGCTTAAAGTGCACCACAGTCCACTTCAAATGTCAAATTTCTCTACTTCGTAGTGCTGATAACCTCATTTAAAGTAAAAGTCGGAGCGCGCTTAGTCTATGCACTCCAAAGTAGCACCACTTCAAAATGCAGTTGATGCTGACGCAGGCGGCCACCGAAAATTAAGTTTCGGCAAAGCTTGTAGTTTCGAAGTATATAACGCCACCGGTCTTGGGTGAGAGTTTCCATGAAATGAATCGCGTCGCACGGCAATGAAAAAGGTGTATTCATGGGAAAACCATCATCGAAGAGTTGCTATCAATGGGATGACATTTTGCAGCTGCACGTAATTTGGACTAGCAATTATTCCTCCAATGTATCGAACCCAGTGTCCGGTCAGGGCGGCTGGAGGTGAAGGAAGGCTAAAGTTGCCTTGTGTCTTTCTAGAAGCACGTGTCTTGGCATCACAACGATGGCATCGAGGCATTGTTGTCTCCCACCACGATCGACTAGAAAGTACACCTTACCGTTCCCTTGGTTAAGTTACATCAGCCTAAGAATTTTGTTTCAAACGATATTTTCTCTTTTGTACTTATAATCAGCTCTCTCTAACATATGCGTCATGATTCAAATCCACAAATCTCCTGAGGAGTAGTAACTATTGCAAGATTTAGTCAAGTGGCGCTATAACTTAACAGCCAGTTACCGTAGAACAATAAGAGCGGAAGAAATGTTCGCACACAGCACTTACAGTGCTTTAATGATGATCCTATGAAAAACTTTTTAATTTTCTTAGTGCAAACTAAGGCTGGGAAAGGGATTGGAATGGCTTTTACAAGTGTGTCACGCTTGTTCTACTAGCACATGGACGCAAATTCAACCAGCCTCGCAATTTGCCAAACTGCGGCGAATGCGTAACCACCAGCACCAACCACTGGGCTATCATTACTCGTGGTCTCTTTCTGTGCTAGTCAAGTGAGAACCGAGTTGACGCCTTTGTGAGACCAGCTGTGTTAGCTCCATTAATACGATGCATTGAAATTCCATCTTCAGCCCTCAGTTATTAATCAAATATTTTCCAAGGGAAAAAGTGACATTCAGCACTGACAGGATGGCAATGACCCCTAGGGAGTGTGCAAAATCACAATGCTGTATAGCTTGTTAAATGATGGGAATCGCCTCTTCTTGCTTTCCTCCTCGTAACGCTGCGTCAGCAATGTTAGGGCTAGCAATGCATTGTAGATGTGATTTTCCATCACATCTTTCTTAAGTAAAATTGCTTATGTAAATAGCGCTTCCAAGCCCATCGACCATATGTACAGGGTCTACGATAAGTGACTTGAAGAAAACGGCCTTGACGTTAGAATGTTTAAATTGACGCATTTCTCCTATGTCGCGCTGAGGCTTACGTGACATCGTTAACGGCTCAGACTGTGTATCTAGTCGTGTATAGCATTTAAAGCAATGGACTGCAAGTCCACTGGGGATCCCCTGCGCAGGTTCGAATTCTGCTCGCAACAGTGTCCTTCTTAGCATTTTCGACATTGTGCACCTCCTAGCACACATTCGTTTATCACCATAATCCCGGCGATTGGGTGTGTAATTACTCCTGACGTTCCTGAAGCAAAAGGCGTCTAGAAAGTCAGCGCGCGCGCCATCGCGCTCACAAGTTTTAGAATTGGTTTGCAGGCCTGCGCTGTAGACTCTCGTTTGCTTTGTAGTCCGTCACTCTAACGGCTTGAATATCGTTGCGCGCTATCAGATACATTACAGACCTACTCTACATCAACACAACGGCATCAGTAACGTCTCGATCACTAAGCGTTGGGAGCTGATGAACGATGGTGTACAGCATCAATGCCACTCCAGCAGTGAGTCGCCAAACCAATGGCCAGTACGCGCGCCTTTCATTCGCACCATCTGTTTACGTGGTTTGTGCGTGAGACCGCTCCAATTTCAGGCTACAACTAGCTGCACTACTGAGGCCTCGATGGTGATGCGCCATACATCTGCCACGTGCCACTCTGAGCTGTTGTCGAAGTAAGTACGTATGCATCTGTTGGAAGGCAAATGAACTGCTGTGGAGACCAGGGATTATGCAGGTGACCGATCAAACAGTCACAAGAGCAAACAACAAATACGTGTGCAGCTAATTGCAATAATCGAAAGCCTGAAATATGTTGCAGATATGTTTGAATCAAGGGGAATACCTTGCGGCTTACAACAAGCACATTTTGTAAATAGGCAATGCAAATCAATGTTTACAAACACATTAGCTTCTAAGCAGCAAACGTTTCGAACTAACTTCAAGCAACATCTTTTCTTCTTCATTGCAGCGTTGAAGATTTTTTAGAATTGGCTGTCAGTGCCACCTAAAATATGCATTTACTTCGCTGCGTCACACATGTGCGACACGGATCACTTAATAGGCATGAACGATCGGCTGTGCCGGCTTGAATTTCAGACGCATTAGGTGAGAGCTACATGGGCGAAAT
Organism: Taenia hydatigena; assembly: GCA_036345935.2. NCBI lineage: Eukaryota > Metazoa > Platyhelminthes > Cestoda > Cyclophyllidea > Taeniidae > Taenia > Taenia hydatigena. Next base: position 19,582 of record JADWOT020000337.1, on the reverse strand, counting down.
AAGAATAGGGTCAGGTAATTTGACAAGCGGTAGTACGCTAATCTTGACTTGTGGTTAGCAGCATATGCGCGTTACTGAGAGGCACACCTCGGTATTCCAATGCAAGTTCACCTACTTCACTACAGGTTGTATTTTTGTCCTAATGACACAACTAGAAGACGAGACCAGTAGTATCTACCTTATCTGTGCCTCAAAGGAATAGGTGATGACCTATGCAGCAGCTCTGCAAAGAGCGTGGGTAAAATGAACGGAGCTGGGTAGGAGGTCTCGTGCTGCCGTCTTTTTCCCGCAGCAACACACCTTTGCGTGATGTGTCAATTCAATCCACGCACGAAATGTTTTAAACACCTATGATGCGCCTCCATAGGTGCAACGATTAACAGTAGTGATTAAATAGCCATATGAGTGAGGTGGCAGACCCTTTAGTCTCCAATTGAAGTCAGTGGAATCAAAGTGTCAAGTCAATAGAGAGCTGGTGGGTGGAGGAGCAGAGCACTCCATTAGCTTATGATAGAAATCAAGGGGACAGCAAACCCATTGAGTAGTAATATAATTCGCAGAAAAGAAGGCCAGAGTTTATGCATCTTGCGTCAAATTTTTTGAATTCGCCCTATCGCAATTCGTGATTAGCAATAAACCTACAGCATCATATATCATGTCCTGATTGCCTCACTCGAGTTCATACGCCACACATGTGTGACATGCGGTTTTCATCAGTTTGTGGTAGCTAGCAGTAATGCTGCAATGTTTATGGGCGTTTTGTAGAGCTATGGTTTCTTTGCCTATCTCGTGATGTGCAATGGGAAGGATTATGGCAATGGTCATGTCCTCACCCTTATGAATGTTGCGCCACGCTATGAGCATCCGGCGTAACTACAGCACTCATGCCATTTCCTCCTTCTTTGGTGTACGCTATGTATTTACCTATTCGGCTGCCTATATTTGTTGGAGTGCTGAAGTTATATCAAGGCGCAACGACAGTGGAAACAATAAAATCCTCTTCAGCTGCCTCGAGAACAGCACGGAGAATAGATGGTGACGCTTCTGATAGGGACTCATATGCATTTCAGTCTAGGCTTGCAAGCCAGCTGAACAACAAAGATATTCTGCCAAGTATAAGTCAAGCACTGTCCCATTATCCTTTTAAACATCAGCCAGCGTATAATGCCTAACACCAAAGCAATCGTGCTGTGGCGCAACACTCACTCTCCTTCCTTGGTTGATGCTTAAGGATGCGTGTGTTAAAACGAAGCCAACACTCTTAAAACATACCAAGATTTCATACATTAAGTAAGTCTTTCTCTTTAGTCCAAAGGCTTTAGGTTCTTAGAGAAATGGATTCCAGAAGCACATATATTTTTTGCCCCAAAAGGCACCGAAATGGGCAATTTTGAAACTTAACTTGGGAACTTCAATTACCGCAATCTTTGTGTGCAGCAATACTGCTTAGTTTTTATGGAGGGGAATGGGTGCGCCATCGTCGGGTCTAGATTACGGTATAGGTGGCCGTTAATGACTCGTGGGTTACGCAGCTGATGTTGTTGCATAAATGAAAATTGAACATGGGATCAGAATGTTTGCTTGATTTCTTTTGAGTTTACCTCTGTCGCATCGATTGAAAAGTGAAATGTGAGGACGACTTCTGGTCTTCACTCGTACCACATGGAATGAATCTTTGAATGCTAAGGCGTCACACTCTGCCATCTCTTTTGGGCACTTTAATTGCACCGCATGGTAGTGATCCAGTACTTCGTGCACCGCCAGATGACTAACATTGGGTAGGCTCATAGAAATTTGATTGCCAAACAGGTGGCTTCTTCTTCTTTGTCACCTTCCCTACATCTCCATGATTTGTTGAGAAAGTTAAAGCTAACTGAGGATCTTTGAAATTTGGTTCAGCAATGGTTAAAAAGGAGAGGGGGCGAGGTGCTCTCTCCCTATTACAAATTACTTCACCGTACGCGCTCACGACTCGTCAATGATCGCGCATTTTGCAGCGTTTGGTTATAATTAACACCACTTTCCATTTGATCAAGGGACAGAGCATTTCATTTACAAATTGGATGTTGATGAAGGCGCCTTCATTCTCCTTTCTACCTTCTTATTGCGGTCTCCGCCTCTCTGCAAGCCCCCAACCATTGCCAATATCCTATCGAATGTCCACCTCGACGCGCAACCTCTACTTAGCGTCGAATCAGTAGTAATCACAAAAACATGTCAGTAGTAAAGACTGTCAGCAGGTGGGCATCGCATGCGATAATGGAGGTTCAACAGTGATCGCCCTCCTTCTGAATCCATTTTGGTGACACACTAATGAAGTCTATACACCTTTATCGACCACTGTTGGGACTACATTGCTTGGAACGTATGCTGTTCGTGGATGGAGCCTAGTATTCTTATGGTGATGGTGCCAATGGCGATGGTGATGATGAGGGTTTGAGTTAGCACGCATGCATCTGCACATTTGCTTGCTATTTATCTTGAAGGCAAGAAAAGACGAAATAACTCACAATAGGAATCAGTGCTTCTTCAACGAGGTGGGCTCACTTGCTGACTCGTTGTGTCGAGAAGGTACGCACTACCGCATTTAGTAGGATAGGGGAGAAAGGGAGTAAGACAAAACACACCATGCCATAACCATAATAATGCTCTCAAAGGCAATTTTTCAAATTCTTTTACGCACGATACCTCCCAGTTGGGAAGCTCTGCACGGTCGATTGCAACTTATCCCACTTGGACTCTCGGGCCCACTAAAGACGTGCATACTACTACCTCCACCCCATTCCCCTCAGGCCTTCATCCAAATAAACTCAAAGCCTTCACTTACACGTACGAAGATCTGGCACTATTCCTGCTGAAGGCTCACCTCCTGCTCCGCCCCTACTGGCGTACTTCGCGGTTACCTCAGCTTGTCAGCAATTTTCATAACCTCTTACCTGATGTAGCAATATTTAGAAACGCCGAGCTTCGCAAGAGACGCGGTGAATCTCGGCGCCCTAAATGTACAAAGGTACCACAGCCTAAATTATGCACACGCAAACGCAATTTAAGGCAGACGAGGATATGTTCCTGAATCTCCTCCAAACCCTAAATCCTTTAAATTTATACCACACAAGTACTGACTTTGCGATGACAATGACGCTCAAAATCCAACCAAATTACGTGTTGAGATACCTAGCCGAATTAATTCACCAAATCGGTCTTACAATTGCATGAACGCTACGCACAACAATCAACTTAATTAAGTGAGTTATTTTCAAAGATTTAATTCACTTTTATTTATATCCTCTGTTAGATGCTGCCTGCTCGTGTGAGGAATACTGGAACCCTGTCCAGGAGTCTAGTATAATGTCATTTGCTCTCGGAAAGACTTGCTTTCTCTGCCCATTGTTTGCAATTACGTTGCTTGGCCGCCAAATTGATCACTACCTTAGTGCGCGGGCTGTGCTATTGCGACATTATATATTTGACATGCTTTCAAGTTAAATGTTGTTGTTTTGTTATATTTTTCTGATGCATTCCTATGCTTATTGTTCCACTCTTCTCTTTTTTTTAATATTTTTCATCGAAGGTCTTCGGAAGTCTGGTGGTGTCGTGGATACTAAGCTGGTTACTGGTTCAATTAGACAAGCATAACACTCCCGGCAAATAACAGTCGCGGAGAGTTCTGGGATCGCGGTTATAATCAAGCGCCGACAACTGGTAAAATGCTGGCGGGTTCTTTTACCTTACAGCTAAGCATTCCCACTTCAACTGGTCACAGCATTCGATATCCATTGAATCCTATTTGTAGCGGCATTTTACACTGTTCATTGCACGGATGATCTGAAGAACAATCGCAATAGCAAATGTTTGTTCAGGGCACCTCAGTGTTCTGAGAGCGGCGGAAAGACATAAGGTGCAATTTGGCAATGTGGACGAAGGATATGGCCATGAAGTCACGGTGCAAAGTGCATGTGACTTCCTAAGCATGTAAAGTGGTCGAAGAAAGGGGGCGATTCTTTTTCTCTATTAATTATTTAGCTTTTACGAAAATCTTAACATGCCGCATTATGTGGCTCTGTTCATCTGCATTTTGAAGTGCTGATATCAGATATGTCTCAGATTAATGAATCACACCAAAGACTAAAGTAATTTGCATCCAGCATTTGCAGATGCGCCAATTTAGGCTGCAAAACGTGGATCATTCCAAATCTTCATGCTAATTTTCGACTGAAGGGTTTTGAGGATATGTTTCTGCTGCATGAAATCGTTTTGCTTTAGGCAAAGCCTCTTTTGTTTTTCCACTTGGCTGCCCATAAACAGAAAATAGTCGAGTCAAATGAGGAGCTAGTTCACTTATTGCTTATTCAACGAATGCGTGGCAGACCTTTGCATCATGCATATGGGTGCGTGATCCAATGGGGTGGGCTGTGCTTTGCCCATCACTCACAATGGAACCGCTAACACCCAGTTGGTTCTTTCATACCGACAGCTTAGTATTTGTAGCCCTGTCTTAAGTCAATGGTCGGCAGGTCGGAGCGAATGATGATCGCAGTAGTCGGGCAGATACTCAGTGGCGACTAATCGGAAGCGACACACATCTGATGGATTCACCCATCATTACGATGACCGGTGTGGGGTGATGCTTCACTATTGATATAATTGTAGAAGGGGTCGCTGCATTTGTTTGAAGCTGAGCTTGCAATATTTGGCATGATTGTGACAACTTACTGCAGTAATTTGCTTGTAGCAACACTCGGCAGCTAGTTTTTGTCTTAAATTGACATAGATCACGTCAGTCCTTCCTGCATTTTCTTATTCTCATAATTCTTTTTTCTATCCTTCTTAATTAGACTTATCATATGCGAACTCGGTGTGTTAAGGCGTGCATACATAAAGAAATATCCTTTCATCCATTACGAAGACGTAAGTCTGGAGAAGTAAGTGTGTAGAGGCAACTTTGGTGTGGTACATCTGGGTTTTATACGCCAAATGAAGATGACAGTGGAAAAGATTTATGCAAGCGTGAACAACAAAGACTTCCTCAATGGCGAAATTAAAATGCAAAGACATTCGTATTAACACGTTGTGCGTTTTCATTGTTTTGATGCACCTGATGCTATAGTCCTCGGTGCAACCGATTTCTCAGCCAGCGGTGCTCTTCCAGACTGTCGGAAGTTTGCTGAGGAAGGCTAACTAGACAAGGTTAAGCTCATTTGCGCTAACAGTCGGGTTGACGCTCACTACCCCTTCCCTTCATCATTTCATACGACTTCTTTCCTGTGTAAAACAGACCGTCCTTCATAGCAGAGCATGTGATTAAGTGGGCCATAGACTTGAAGAATATGACATCTAATTGCGTGGAGCTCATTTATCGGCCTCGTCCGTAGTTTATTTCTTCATATTACACAGCTAATGAAGTTAAGATGGCAAATATTTGCTGGCAAACCAAACTTTTCAGATTAATCGACAAAATCTATTTACTTAAGGCGACTCTGACTTATCTCGGCATGAGATCAATGACCAACCAGAATCGGTAAATGCATTTTATGTTTGATCTTCTACTTTAACATTCGTGACAGCACCGAAATCGCATGCGGGAAGACACTTTACATTATAAATGACGGCTAGTCGGTAAGGATTAATAGACTTTTGCGCTTTTTGAGGGGCCCAGAGGCGTAGGTCGTTATGGTTATGATGATCCAGGGATTGAGGGAGTGGCGTGAGATTCGCTGATCTCGAAAGTACCAAAGGTCCTAATTTTAAGTCGGAATTTTGTTAAATTTGAGCTTAAGTGGCTCTCCATATGCCTCTCAGAGAAACAGATCCTCCGTCGCCATTAGAAGTGGTTTGAAGATTCACATTCTTTCTACCGTCTTTATCGCCCACATGTTACTTCTCAGTAGGGTCACAAAACCAACAAGTTCGAGTGGAAAGGGGGGTGCCTTTGAAAAGGGCCTGCTTGTACAATATTAATTTAACAAAGCACACCATTCTACGCTAGTTTTGCCTGTAAAGGACTGATTCACTAATCACATTTTGAGTCGATGTCCAAAAATGTTTAGGAGGAAATATTGGCACTTGGACAGGACGGTTCCGATTGCACACAGCAGAATGTTACTTTTAATTTTTCTTTAGATTTGACGTCCTTCATTTTGGTCTCCTTGCTTAATGTTTCCGATTTAGAAGAACTTTGCATGTGTCGATATCCATAATATAGCCAAGACTAATGCACGAAACAAACGAGTGTACTTAGGTAGCACATGTACTGATCGTGAGTGCCGCTCCGCCTTCCACACCGACTTCGATGTGTCAGTGAAGAAATATGGGTAAAGTAATGCGATGTTTGAAGCGTGGTGGTAAAATACGCGTTGACTGAAAGGGCAAAATTGTAAAGTGGGTCATTATTTGACCTTTGCAATGCCGTTTGTAGCTGGTTAGGCTGATAAGGAAGGCGACTGCGACCTTCATCCAAGCTACCATCTCCACCTACCACAAGAGATTCCCTCGTGGTAGCTCAATCTTTGAAGTTTCCATGAGCGAACTCAGCACTTTTAATGGCTTCGATTCGAGCACATATTTTTGTAGTTGAGAGTCTACAGATCACATAGCCAGATGCCTATTCCACTACGCAGAGAACTGTGCGAACTGAGTTTAGTGAGTTCCAAAGTGGTTGACAGGTGTTTAGAGAGGACAGTCCAAATGTGGGCCTAAGTAGCTGAGACGTATGAGCAGCGCGAGGTAACATACTATGGCATTGAAAAAAAACCTTTTACGATTTTTAGGTTATGAAGCCATTTTGAGCATCATTAGGGACTTTGTAAGTGCCCTAGCATTGTTAAACCCTTTTATTACTTGCGTTTCATTTCGCAGTGGCGGCCGATCCGTATTCGCAAATACATTAGCCTCCAATTATCAAATATTTTAGCGGATTTGTAGCAATGTGCTTTTTGTTGATAGGATTCTTATTATTTCTCAAAATTTATGGCTGCCGTTACTTAAAATGGGCAATTACTTCATCGCGTCACATGTGTGTGACACGGGTCGTTTATTAGGTAAGGATGGTCGGTTGTGTTCTATCTTGCCCCAGACGCATTAATTAGAATTGGCACAAGCATAAAATGCGATTGTTACATTATTTACTGATAGCAGTTACCTGAATCCAGCTTGCGATGCAGCAGCTGTGGAATGGTTGCTGCGATGCACACCCTCTTTTACGAAGGCGAAATCACTTGTTCCACTGCAGATTGTAATTCCAACTTGATGACATGGCTAGCAGACGAGTATAATAGGCACGTAGCCCCTCCGTGCTGCACTGCATGCTACCTGTATAGAACCACCTTTCGGCTGCTAAAGCGCATATGGGTGAAATACCCTCTCTGCAGTTGGGACCGCTGTAGGCAAATTCAGTCCTTGCGCTGCTGATGGGAAGTTCTTTTCCCATACCTTTCATTCGCAAGCTCATGTCTCTATCTGTTTTGACTTTAATTCTCTTTTTTGTCTGTGTCCATGGATTCCTGCATATCTCCTTCCCTTCTGATTTACCACACTTTAATCCATTTTGCAGTGAGGATCCAGTCATTTACTCTACGATTTATTCTTCATATCATTTAAAACTTTATGAAGTGGTCACTTGCTCATTTACGCGTTTTGATTGGTAGATAAAAAAGATTCTTTTGAGACTCAATTTTTACTGATTGCTAAATGTTTAATCCATCTTAAAGCCATCTACCCTTCATTGGGTCCAGGATAACCACAAACATTCATCAGACAAATTAATCCACTAATGCGTTTCCGATGTAGGTCCTTCTAAAACATCCGAATTTGGAGTGGTGGAGTGATGACTCATCTCAACCCCATTTGATGTCCGCGTGATCGTTCAAGCTATAAATGATTAATGATTGGAAATCGGAACCATGGCATGCTTCGAATTGGACATGTGTTTGCATGGTTGGGATCCTACCGACCGCCCATCCAGGTGTCCATTTTACTACGCGGAGGAGTATGCAAGAGGAGTTTCAGTGAGACCCTTAGTGGTTGGCGGCCATCCAGAGGAGACAGCTCAGTCGTGAATGTAGGCGGCTCCCAAGTGCAGCAACTGGCAGTCTTTTTTCTTAGTGGTCATCGTTGAAGGTATGCGCAAGGATACTGATCCATAAATTTTCAAAAATGTCATCATCAATGAAGGTTTATAGGTTGCAAAGGCGTTTTAAGCAACTTTGGATACTTCGTATGCGCCCTGGTACTGCTGATCAATTTAGTTATTTGTGTTTTTGCGGTCAAGGCAAGTCCACGTTTGCAAAAGCATTAGCTTCTAGACACCAAATATTATCATTCAGGTTGAGGCAATGCCTGCTGACTATTGTAATTGCTTTGGTCGCTTTTCAAATCAGCGATTGTTGTTGCTTAAAATAGACGATTACACAGTTGCGTCACATACATGTGACAAGTGTCATTTATTTGGCAAGGACGATCGGTCATGTTGCCTTGCGTCAGAGATGCATTAAGTAAAATTAGCATTAGCAAACGAAAAACTTATGGGTTTATTGAACTGATGACAGTTACCTGAATCCAGCCTGTGCTGTAAAAGCTGTGAGGTGGTCGCTGGGAAGCACGAGTTCGTATTTAAATGCAAAATCATTTGCCTTTCTGTAGATTGTAGTTTTTTCTTAATGACACGACTAGAAGTTTAGACCAGCAGACCTTCAACTTCTCTGTGACTCAAAGAAACCAGCTATGACTTTGCAGCGGATCCACAGAGAAGGTAAGTAAAGAACATGACTGAATGGGAGGTCGCACTACCGGCTTCTTTCCGCATTAGTAGACCTTTATTTCAATAAAAGCAAGGTGGACACACTGCATGCATAATAGATAATTTTGGTACTCCTGCTATGTTTTGATGAGCAAAACAAGCAGAAGAAGTGATTGAATGGCCAAATTAGCATAAAGGCATGCGAATCAAGAATCGCGATTGGGACGAAATGATGAAATTCCAGCCTTAAAAGCTAAGAATTCAGACTATGCTACATAGTTTTCATGATTTTTCAAAGGCTTGAACTACTTATTAGGTTAACAAAGGTTTCACTCAATGTGAGAGGGACAAGACATTCCAAGTATGTCCTCCGAACGGACTACCGCAGCCGGTTTAACCATCTCAGTCAGCATCCACAGTTGACGCGAACCCAAGTGCATTCGTCAAATCGGCTTACCTGTTAGTCTCTTATATGGGCTTGTACGATTAAAGTGCCAGGTCAATAATGAGTCGGTGGTGGAGGAAGTAGACAATTTCACTGAGATATGCCAGATATCTAGGGAGCCAGCAGGATCCCACAGAGTAAAGGTGATCTTCGTAGAGAAAAAGACTGTACCTTACTTTTTATGCCATGTTTTAATAAATTTGCTTTGGTTGCAACCCATAATTGGCGCGTACTCTACCAGCACTGTATATTATGCTCTAATTGCTCACTCCAGCTTGCATGTCACACATTTGTGCCGTAGAGGATTCGCTAGTTTGTTATAGACGGTAGCTATGGCCTTTCCGTCTATTCGCCAATGTGCTAATGTTAATGGTTATAACCCCACGCTGATGAATGTCATGCCACGCCATGAACATTCCATGCATCCACATCACTCATATCGATCCCTTCTCTTTGATGTACGCCATGGATCTACCTATTATGCCATCAATAGTCCTGAGCATACCACATCCAAATAAAATGCCTGGCTGAATGCACAGAAAATAGGTGGTCAAATTTGGCTAATTTTTTTCGAGGAGCGTGTGTGCGCTGACATTAGTCCACCACTTTGTCATAGGTGATCTCGCATTCAGCTACCGAGGAGTGTCTTCCAGTGACTAGTCCACGGCCATCAAACCGCAATTTGGGTTCAAATTACTGTCATTATTATAAGATACTTATCTCTTCCTTGCTTGCTTATTTTAATCTCATTTAATGCGTCCGAGGTTCAAGTTGGCACAACAGGTCGTCCTTGCCTAATGAACGATTTGTGTCACACATATGTGAAGCAGCGGAATGATTGAACATTTTAAATGACAACAGCCTCTAGTTTTGAAAATCGTTCAACATTACAGCAACAAAATGGCGTTGCTTTTACTTTGCTAAAATTGTTGCTTGCTTAGGAACTAACGTGTATGTGAATGTTGATTTGTATTGGCTATGTAGAAAAGTTTAATGTCAGACATTTTGCCCAATCGAAATTAAAGCAGTGCAAGTATTTTGCGCTTAGTTTTTGCACAAAAAGCTTTGTTGTTTTTAAACGCACTTGTTGTGACCAGCAATTATTCTCTTCTGCTCAAACACGTTTGCGGTCTAGTCCGGATATGCCCTCGGTGGATATTTACACAACGAAAAACACGACAAATAAATTCATGTCTTATTTACTCCTTTGCCAACTGAATTTCAGCTTACAATTTAATCATTAACTATTAGATAAGCCATCAGGCTAGGGCCATATATGGATCACACAATCAATTAACGAAATCATAGCACCCAAAGCTTCCTCCGAGACGAAAGAAGATATAACACATGAAGGGAATACATTTGTTCAGTAAACGGAAAAAGAATTGCGGATGCTAGCATAGCCCAGAGGTCAGTTTGCCCAGTTACGGCAAAAGGGCAAATAAGTACCCGCAACAGGGGATGGAATTTAGGCAAATTAATTTATTCGAATAACTGTCAAGTGCCTCAAATTCGTTTGACATTATCTCGCAATCTTGGTCAATGTGCATGCAGTGGAGCTTCGAAGTAATACGCGATTCACAGTCGAGTGAACTCTGCGAAACTCAGCCAGCGCAAGCTCTTAAGCGGAGGTCTAATTTCTCTTCTGTGTTGTCTATTTAACATGGTAATTAAAATTATGAATTGGAATATAGCAAAGTATACATGCTTAAGTAGCACGCACAATTTGCGTTAAGCATCGAGCCCTGTTGGACATGCACCACCCACCTGGCAAATAACTGTGGTGGATAGTTCTGGGATTATGGTTATAATCAGGCGCCGATGACTGGTGAATGCTGGCGAGTTCTGTTCACCTTGCAGCTAACCCTTCCGATTTCAACTGATTATAGTATTCGATATCCATTTACTCACATTTGTAACGGCATTTCACGATATTCTTTACACGAATAATCCAAAGACGACTCGTAAAAGCAAATGTTCGTTCAAGGCATCGCAGTATCCTCAGAGCAGCGCAAAGGCAATATGGACTAGGGCTATGGCCAGATAGTCACAGTGCAAAGCGCATGTGAGTTTCTGCACATTTAAAGTAATACAGGTAAAAGAAGCAATTCCTTTATTCCAGGATTTTTATAGCTTTCAATAAACTTGGAATGCGTCGCATCACGTAGCTCTATTCTTCTGTATTCGGAGGTGCCGATATCAGCGATGCCTCAGAATGACGGATCACATTGAAGGCTAAAGTAAGGGTTATTGGGCATTCTCAGATATGCTGCAGATTACACGGCTTTTTAAATTTTCATGCTATTTCCCAATAAAGGCTTGTGAGAGCATATTATTGCTGTGTGAAATATTTTTACTTTAAGCAAAGTCTCTTTTAAATTTCCACCTGGCTGCTCATAAACACAAAGTAGTCGAGTCAAAAGCGAAGCCAGTTCTCTAACTGCTTGGTCAAAAATGTGTGACAAACGCTTGGCCCATGAATGTAAGTGCGTGGAACAAGGAGATGAGCTGCGCCTTGCCCATTACTCACAGTGGAACCGCTACCACACAGTCGGTTCTTTCATACCATCAGAAGATTACCTGTCGCCTAGTCTTCATTCAACGGTCGGCAGGTCGAGGCGAACGATGATTGCAGTAGTCAGGCAGATACTCAGTAGCAACTAATTGGAAGAGACACACGTCCCCACATTATTCCTTATCACCATCATTGCTTTGCTGCTACGCTAGAGGCAGGTATTTGCGTGGGAATTAGGCACTGACATCCGCTTCGACATCCCTAAAGATGCCTTCCAATCGTCTCGGCTGTAAGGGAACTCATTAACTGCTTAATGCAGTTTCGCGTAAAAGTGCGATTTCACGGAGGGTGATGACAGTGTTCCTGCCATAGTATTTTTTATTAAGCACGCGTGCAGCTGCTTGAAATGTACGCAGCGTTGGACATTAACGCAAATTAATGCATCTGCATTATCAGCGTCGAGTCGCTTTATTTAAAAAAGATTTTTGCCAATTAGGATCGCATCTGACTAGTAACAGCAAGGTACGTTAATACTTACTTATTGTCTAAAGCAATGCAAAGACACACAATAAACGTTGATACACTACAGGCTTCTGAAGAAATGCTGTACAGATTATGATTATGAATGCGTTATCCATCTGATGAAACCTTCACACTTCCGTAGAGAGGGCTTGTCAGTCACCTTAAGGTCCATCGAGTCCTGTTAGGTAGTAATTATTACAGGCACTTTCAATGGTCAGATAATAAGTCGAATGGGATGAAGTGTCCCTCATAATTCCTTAAGGGCCTTGGTCACTCCAACACCTCTCCGCTCATCGCCATATTAATGAGTTGGCGACCGAAAAGATTCATTAGCTGACCCAATGTGATGAAATGGGAGCGGTGGGACGTGATTTGGGCAAGAACAAAGCACAGCCAAAAGCATACTTTTGTACCAGAAAAAAGACGACGAAAATGACCATAGCTTTCACGCTTTCAAAAGCAATGATGTGTTTATCGCCTTTGCTTCTGATTTTGTTGACTGGGTAATTTAGTAAACAATAACCGAAAAATTCGTGCAAGTGACAGGCTTAGGATCAGCATGGTATCCAATTTGGTTTACTTCTGCACAAACTTGTCGGAATCGGAAAGACTTCCGTGGTGCAAATATAGCCCGCCAGACAAGCAGAGCAGAGGCCAATGTAATATTCCTTGGTCGAAAGCGCCCATATTCTGGGCCGCGGCGAATGAGCCTTGCGGTTTAGGGACGAACGATCGCTATTTTCGCCAAGAAAAGAAAGCGGCACATGGGATCTGGCCAATAATGCGCAAAGTCAGGATCACTTAGCGAGCCACCACTCATCCCCCTTGCTCGTCGTCTTCGGCTAGAGCGCCTGCTTCACAAGGCATCTACAGCAAACGCAGCCTTAACCACTGCCACGGCGTCATTAAAGTCGTTTTCATATCGTATTCGGTAAGGTATGATTTAAAGTTCCTGAACATCTTGTTTCTACACCTCTTTCGTGCGCGCGTGGGGTGGTTTTCTGAACAGTTGTTCGACTGCGTGAATACTTTGTGATGCTAAATGATGTATTCCGCCGCAATAACTGAGCAAAATACTTCTGTTTATCACTGAATCGTCCACACACTTGTCACCTCACAATGCTGGAGCACTTCTTGTCTAAGGGACTACGGCTTGTATGCATAGCTGCGTTCGAGACAAACTACAGGCGCAGATGTTAACAGGGATTCAGGGATGGCTAAGACCCATCTACTCGACAGAATTTGATATAACTAGGGGATGTTTCGGAGGGACTTCTTGAAAACCGCAAGCGTTAGTAAATCATCTCTGAACTACCAGCTTGTTGAAAGGGTGAAACAGTGTACATGAAAAAGGTACTTCCTCTCCTTGTTTTCCTCATTTTTGTGTAAACTCTTTGTTATTAGCATTAGGTATTGTTGTCCACAATTGGTTGAGAACTATAACGGTATAGAAGACTCAAAGACTGCATTACGCATTGTAAAGAGAAGCTCGGATTGAAATGTTGCAGTGACAATAATAGGTTATAAAATGGTGGTGACAGTCTCTAAATTTTGCGAAGCGCACACGCAGTTACTAGTTTCTAGTTGGCTAACAATTGATAATCGACGTGGGCTAATTAATCGTTAAGCATTTTTGGCCACTCAATGACCCTGAGCTGAAGGCGCTTGACCACCAATGCAGGGACGACTGCGCGCATTCAGGGACGTAGTAAGCAGGCGTTTCTAAGTTTGCTTATGCCCCTCAGTTGTTATCGCCTCATTAAATATTGTACAACTTAGCTAAGGTGTGTATTTGAGGTCAGTTTCACTGAGCTATTTTATAGTGGGGCGATAGATATGCTTTACCATTGAGTTTCAAGCAATAAAATGCGCCTTTCCTTTTGCAACAAGTGGGCTATTTTGGGAAATGCTTATCGCTACTCAGTAGGCGGACGGCGACGTCTCGGGACTCAGTGGCAGTTGAAAAGATTAGGCGAGAGTGAACGCTGGGAGCATCTAAATGACTTAATCATTTCTTGTGGGTGATGGCTGATTTGGTTATTTTTACAATTGATTAACTATCCTTACCACACAAGAAAAAAATATAAAAGAAATTTCATACGGCATAATTTGGTCTTCCTGCTTGCCGCGAGATACACTAATTCAATCTTATTGCAGTGGCATTCAGGGTAGACTAAATTTGAAGACAAGCAAATCTGCAAGCAGCGCCGATGCAGACGTCAAGCAGGTGGCAGGTTAGGAGCATTGACGAGACTTTTAGGACAGTAAGGAAAGTCTAGCTTATAATTTATGCTACTGAATTGGGTGTCCTCCCTACACTTTAGCGGTCAACGCAACTGGTAACTGTGCAGACACATCCATTTCTGGAGAATCACGAAAGGGGAGCAGCTGGGCTCAAGATATTTGTGGAACTTGCGTCATTTAACGCAGCACCGCAAACTGCGCACACTTGTGTGCCAGAGGAGCTAGTGTCAGACTGACCAAAGCATGCTGCCTCAGTCGCCGCCATTAAAGCTGCTTCAATGGTCACAGAAGTAGCCTCAGAGAAAGTGAAACAGAACCTTAACGCGGTTAAGGCTATCACAACAGAATTTAAGGCAGGAAGACCGATTTCTAGTATCACTGGACGCCGTCTTGTGTCTCCTATTTTTTGTAAGCTTTTGTTGCTCTCTTATTTACCCATTCATCATGCCAAACACTTACCCTTTTCATACCATTTCAGCCATTTCTGCATGGTCGTCATTACTTCTCGTTCATAGTTCTAGTGGCTTCGTTCATCCAATGTTTTTGCATTCATGTATTGTGTACGGCTTCATTTGCCAACTCAATTATTTTTTCTATCTGCTCCATAATTTTTATTATTTATTTACTTGTTCTGTTCAAACAAGCTGATGTGTTTTGTTTTAAATTTGCTGACAAAACTCTTAGATTAGTTGCGTGCTTTGAGATTGCCTTAAGTTCTCCAAGCGCAGAGGTGTTAGTTAAGAGAGGTGTTGTTAAAAGCAGCCTGTTTAAGTCGAATAATTGATTTCCATGGCCATACATAACACAAAGCCATCCCCTTCGTGACTTAGTACCACTTTCCCTGATTGAGGTCCTGGTAAGATGAAGTGTCAAATGACAAGAGGTCACTGGTCTGAAAAATTGACCCTCTCCTTTATGCAGACATCAATGTGTCATATGTTGTGCCCATCGTTTTATGCAGCTTCATCAAGTTCTAATGCAGTAGCGAAGTAGGGCCATGCACACAGACGCACAGTCAGTTAAGCTTGACCAAAATTCATGCAACATGGCATGGTTGCACCATGTGTAAGATGTGGTAATAGATGCGAAAATGTGGATTTGGCCTAGGCGATGACAGTCTGTGCAAGATCATTTGTGTCACTTCGCGTTTGCAAGTTAAAAGCGAGATAAGATGCTGAGCAGACAGCGCTATCTCCTACGCCCAACGTTAATGCAATGAAAGGACTTGTTTACGGGACATTTGATCTTGACTATGTGTGCTGGGTGGGCTTTTGGGCAATCAGGCAAGAAGATAATTGTATTAGTTCATCACGTAGACTGATTTATGCTACGCAGTCGACGCATAAGAAACGTGCACACATTGAAGCCTACGACCATTTAGCTTCCTGCAAAGCAGATGCATTTCGATTGGAAGGAAGGACACAGAAGCGCAGACCAACGGCTTCTCCCACGCGCGCCCTCATGGCTACGTACCGCTTTCAACGAGTCAGTAAGGAAAGTGCTTGCAGCTGGTTGGCTCTCACAAAGACACGAGCTGCGATGGCGGTTGGATTTAGTAGCGCTTATTTATCACTTAACTATTGTGTCAATGTGGGCTTTGGAATGCAGTCACCTTGATTTGCCGTGACTAAGTTCATTTGCCGAGAAAGTCATCTGCTGATTTTCAAGGCACTTCCCACGCAATGAGGTGGTGGGATCACGTCATATGCAGTAGATGTTCACGCGAAATAATGCCAAAATCCACAGATCTTTCTCAAATTTCGACCGCTTTTGGGAGAGAAATTAAAGTGGCCTCTCTAAAAGAGCGCGCAACAACGGAGGGTGATAAAGATGTCAATGGTAATGCAAGCCAAAGATAACCAAATTGAAGAAAATCAGGGCTTATTTGGGCAGTAAGTAAGGGACATGTTGCGCAGTTATCAACCAAGAGATGCCAATAATTTTCCTTTTCAAAATGAGTTTATGACCCTGTTAATGTATTTTTAAAGTTTTGGTCAGCATTAAAGCTTGCAAAGGGATCGCGGTGGATTTTAAATGTAAACTTCGATCAATGAAAAATTTTTGCTCTCAAATATCCAAGATTTGCCAGAGCAACACGAGTAACAGCATAGAGCCTATCATTATTATGTCAAGATTAAATTCAAATGGCTGCATGTCCAGCTGTACGCTATTGTATCATGTACACATAAAAGAAATGGCAATGCATTTATCAGGCCCTATGGACGACGCAGGCCAGCGCAATCGACAAAGCCTCAAAAATCACCAGCAAACTGACCACCTGCTTCGGATTTGCAAATGCAGCAAACGACGCGACTATATTGTATCCCTTTTTATTAAATAATAAGAACCTGATGTTCAAAGCATGATATGCCTTTGATTCTATCACCTTCATGACTATCGGACCGACCGCAAGTGCAAGGCAGTGTCTTGAAGAGACGATTTTTAGCTGCCATTGCTGCGTTAAATTTAATGCTTATATTGTACTAGATTCAACATATTCTGGGTGCGCTTATTCGTCACAATTTTACAGTCATCCGCGTCTCTTCTCTTCTTCAAATTAAGATGTACGATTAATCAAATAGTATCAGAAAAAGAGATTTGAAAGAAGGGTTTTGCGCATTTAGCCCACCATAAGAAAGCCTTTGCATCATTAATTTACTTTTGACAACAACCGGTTATTTGTAATCCCCAAAGTAAATAGACTGAACACACAGACCATAAAATTATCGCCTTAGTTGGTAGGGTAAACGCTTACATGTGGTGCTATTTGATTTTTACTCTAAGTTGCGGCAATCGTATGCATAGGTAGATGGTGAGACGGATTTGCACAGTGAGGCAAGTTAACTGCGTCACTACGTCCACATGTGACCGGTTGGTGGGATTATTTAATGCTTGTGACCTGAGACCAAAATCAAAGGATGCGAGGAGCTGTCTTTATTGGAACTTTACTAGGGTACTTATCATGGCCGATAAATGGGTGTGACACATATCGTAACTTCAGGGAAAGGATTATTGGGCATAAGCCAAAAGTTGGTGCGAAATGAGCTACCGTGGGTGGTGAAATCACTGATATGATTACAGGCACTAATTTTTGGTATATTTTATATATATTCTACAGCCACGTCTCTAAGGATGTAAGTAAACACTTACTAGCTCTCCAACCCGACACAAACATTGCTAAAAAAGAACTGGAGCTTGCGTGCATTTAAATATGAGCACTAATATTAAAGTTTCTGTAGTTCATGTAGGCACTAGTACCACTGGTTGTTGCATGAAAAAGCATTGCTTATGGAAGGACAAGACTTTGTTTTTCTAAGGACAGATTCATGGGCAAGCTAGCACATCTATCGATATTTCAATGTCGGAACAAATCGACAAGTAGGGTTATTTTTATGCCACCCCCAGGTTTTGTCCAAAGATAAATTTTTGAGAGACCGTCGCATTGACTGGCATCAATTTGTAAGTGTGAGCTTGAATTTCCCAACTAAAGTCACCCAACACGCATTTGGAACAGTTGCATTTTTAAGTTCATTATCGTACAGCACGGACTAATTCAAGTGACTCTGATCCGAGTTGAAATGCTTGCTTCCTCTAGAAAGTAGATGAAATGGCCCAAAAGACAAGCAAATGAGTTGCAAATGTACTAACAGAAGAATGTTATTTCCCCACATTTTCATCATGATTTACGTAAGCACGACGTACTGACAAACAACTAGTGGTAGCACATACAACAAACGAAAGAGCTAAGGCCAACCAAAGTGGTGTTTCCAGGCTCATGCAAAAGTAGCACCATAGCAATGGTGTAGAACTATGGTAGGCTGTTAGCACGCTCTTCTCTCTACATAATCAGGCCAAAGAGAAGATTAATGATCCATTTGTGGTAGATGCGATGGGCTGGCGCCTATGGCATTGGCGACGTGAACTTTATCAGTAATGGTGTTGCGTTCCACTAATGGGAAGAGGTTGTCATGACCCCTGAGGTAGTGGCAGGCAAGGCTGCGAAGAAGGCATCAAGGGTCAAGGTACAGAAAACGGTGAAAGAGAAAGAGAAGAGGAGGACGATGAGTTACGCTACCTGTATTGATGGTGTCGGACGAAGTCCATCCTGATGAGGGCATCTCCTGGAAGACGATGTGTGAAATGAACCCCTTCATAAACCTACTCGAATGACTAAATCATTACGAGCAGAGTTTGCAATCCAAGATCCGTTTCGAATGTGACTGTCCAACCACTTCTCTCTCTGAGCTTTGTGTGCTCAAGTTTATCATCAGCGCCACCAGTATACCAACCCGGTCCATGTACTGTAGCGGCGCATGCTTTAGTGTAAGCCAATCAGTTAAGAGTATGTTTCCAACTGGCTCCTTGCATGTGACGCTAACCCAAGCGACATGCGTGAGCGAAGTCATTGCTCTGCGTCTATGCGATCTTCAGCCCCATCGCAATACGTTGACATTAAACGAAGGAAGACTATCTGTTCCTTTGCTTAACAGTGAGCAAACGTGCTGATATAATTGGGGGTAGCAGAGTCATTACCAGCTCTAGAGCAGAAGGCGATCGATGTGGTAGGATTAATCTATGCAAATCCTCTACCGATGCCATCATTTACATTTCCAGTACACTGGGATTTCAGTCAAACATAGTCAAGTCCGCGTACACCTTATAGTCTCTTTCTCATTAAGTTAACGCTGAGCATAGGATAATTGGTCGCTTGTTCAACACTCTACCCCGCTTCCAACTTGCGAATCCAAAGCATTAGCATTTAGGCCAAGTCTACATCTATATTTACATCCCTTGAGAAGAAGATGGACTTCTCCATGATGATTGAATACCCACTAGTGCACCTCTTCATTTCTGCAGAAGTGATGTTCACGCTTAACCGACTGTTACTCGAGTAGAACTCATTGCTGGGCTCGCAATGAGAGATACTCTAGTGTGGGTAAGCAGACGGAGGTTTGGTTGCCAGGACAATGCTGCAATGCCACCTGACGCGATGATTTCACGACCTGCAATCAGTTAGCGAGTGATGTTTGCTCACGCCATAACTGACTGCATTTTGTAATGTCACAGAATGCAATTGACGAAATCTAGTTAGACTGCGTAATTTTTTAAATTTTACGTGACA
>JADWOT020001765.1:0-68000 GCA_036345935.2 Taenia hydatigena | reverse complement strand
GCTATGCAATGAGACAAATCACCACCAATCGCAAGAACAGCACAATCAAATGGAGCTGCAGGCATAACTGAAGCTCAGATCTAGTAAATTTGAGTACATTAGTGAGTTTGGAAATACTTCGAGATTGGAATAGGTGTATTTAAAGCAAGACTATGATAACGTACAAGAGCAGATCAACATCAAGGGAAATTTAGGTACTTTGACGTTCCTCAGATCATCTTATTTCGGCCTCGCTGAGAGTTTCTCTTTGGTGCAATTGTGCAAAGTCGTATGAGTCGTGCAGAGAGTTATTGACAAGCGTTGATAGCTGTGAGTTGCAGACGTGATATCTCACTGACATCATGATAAGCTCCTAATTCTAACGCGTAACACCGCATAAGGATCTGTTTTCTGTGCCTATCCCTTTGCCCACTTTGATGTTTGCGCTCATTTGTAGCACTAGCAATGGGATTTGATGCACAAGGGGCCCATAATTTGGGGTCTAATAAATAAATAACTCGAAGTACAGAAACAAAGAAGCAAAATCCGAACCAGCCACAGCAGCCGATTCGTGAGTTCAGAATCTCTAAGTCTACGTCAAACGGATGCTGCGATGTTCAATGCCGCAGGTAAGGAACTGGGATCAAGACGTAATAGGAAGGCCCTGAAATGCATTTATGGTACCTTAGATATGTACCCATATGAAAAGGTGCGAAAAATACATCATTAAATAGTGGCTTAATAAAAGCTGTCACTTAACTGCTACGAATGACTGCAGCACATACTGAAGGCGAGACAGTACATACGCCGGTTGTCACAATGTAGGGCATCAGGGGTAGTGGCTGGGTAGACGCAGGATCATATGGTAGGTTAGAGGTCCTTAGGCACCTTGAGGTCAGCACGGTATAATGACAATAACCTAGGCCTAACAAAAGTGGTAAGATATCAAAGAAGATCAGTGGCGTAATGGATGTCGGTCGTAAGTCAATGGTAATGGTAATCCTCAGCGGCCGTTCATTGTTGCGCATAGTCATTAAGGCGTCTGCATTACCGCACGCTAAATTGTGAGTGCATGAGTTGCAGTTGCTGCGATCTAGGACCAAGAATCGATTTGGGCATGTCACCATGGTAAGATGGTTACGGGTTCATTTCTAAACCGTTAATTACATTGCGCATCAATGCAAATGAGAAATGTTACTACACTTTGCTTTACGATAATGCAAATCGCATGGAGAGCAGAGCCTACTAAAAGCATCCTCTACAGACAGGCCCTCTATTATTATAACGGAAAATGGCCTACCATCATGGCTGGTAGTTACCGATGGCTAATCCACCAAATATTATTAGTTGCAACCTAAGTCATCATTCATCGTCTGATAAACTAAATATCAAAACCGCAACCCTTATCGTAGTTTGCTTCTTGCACGTTGCAAAACCACGCCTTATGCGTTTAGTTAATTAACTTGTGCAAAGAACATAGCTTGTACATCCTCCTGCAGCCTTATTTAAATGCACTTGGGGTTTTTCTGGAATACAAATGACATGCCAACTTCATTAAAGCATCATTCCTGGTCTCACAAAATCAAGCATTGGTAAAGAAGCAAAATATTTGCCTTAATAAGTACGTTGTACGTGATGCAAATGAGCTATAGCCAACCAAGACACAAAAATCAATCGAAAATCGGCGAATGATAAAAACATGTCGATGCGACCAGCCACCCCGAACGCCAGAGTAAGCAAATAGTGCAAAAAGGTATGAATAAAATCTGTATGTGGAATAACTCTAAATGATGTGAGCTGTGCTGCATGCATTAAGGCAAGAGCAATAGTTAAAGCAAAACCACCCAAGTTTTACTCAAACCGACAGTCACGCAACACATTAGGGATAGCGATAGCCACACGCCCAAATGATAAACCACGCAAGCACTCAGAGGTGACATCTAAACTGTGGTGCCGAAGCAAATAAAATCTCATAAAACTATTATTAAGAGCAAACCTTTGTACATAGTAGATTGCTGACGATACGATAGCGCTTAAATTAGTTCAAGAAATCGGCAAAGATTAGAAGAAAGGGCTGTAAGGCAAATCGGTCATCCACTAGACAAAGTCAAAGGCAAATGTATCATTTTCGATCGGCTACTAAAACGAAACGATATTTTGGAAGGCATTGTGCTAGGAGCCTTAGCTGAACCCTTAAACTCTTCCCTCCCAAAGCCTATCCATCCGTGGCACGTATCGTACCATGTGCACCTACAGCTTTTTAAACGGACACACTGCATTCAAAATGGAACGTGCAAATTTTTAAGGCATTTGATCTTGTACGCACATCTGCTTTGCTTGGTTGCTCTGCCCAGAAACACTTTCACACTTATCACCCGTCAAAATGACGAATGCAGGTTCATCAGGTCCAATTCAATTCACTCTTGTAGGAGATGAAAACAAACAGGTTAAAGCCTTCAAGACCCCTCTGATGTAAGCGAAAGAATCAAAAATAATTAGAAACTTATTTTAAAGGAGACCATGTAAATTGATGAACATCTGCGACATCAACAGCGTGACATATCTAACGTGCCACACAATTCAGCTTCAAGGGTTGGGCGAAAGTACACCTTGGTGAAGGCGACTCGACACACAGAAGAATAGGGAATCGTGATGCATATGTTATTGCAAGGGCTACGATTCAGTCCTCAGTAGCGAATCCAAAGTTTCATAGTTTTACTAATTGGTATGATTTCGAGAAAATTCTATCGGAATCCGGCAAGATAAGTAAATACAATGTAAAAGTATCAGACAATGACCAGTGGTCACTGCAAATGGTAAAACGCGTAGTTGTGTACCGTGGTTACATGCATTTTAACTAAGCCAATTCGTAAAGGTGTAATCACTCCGTGAGATTCCCTGTACTTGGTTTGCCTGAAATCCCGTACACAGGTTATTAATCTCTGATCATGTAATTGTGTATTTCTCTACATAAAGTGCCCAAAAGGGCATGCAAGTAGGTCTCGAGATAAAATAGAGAAGTTGAGAAGGTGAGGAAGTAAATTTACGGCAAACATCTTCAACCCACCGCTCAGCTGGAGTGGGGAATGCGCTTACCACAAAGACAATAAACAGTGCGGTATCCTTACGTCCTGCTTGAGACGCACATCATAATTTCGCAATGAATGCAAGAGCACCATGTAGTAATATCGCTAAGGAAAGTTTTCTAGCACTTCAGTTGTTCAATATGCTGCATCAATTTATGAATTTTTTTGGGGTAATAAGGTGGCATTGAAGTCCATACTTAACGTTTTCCACTCCAAAGCCCACCCATATCTGTTGTTCAAAATGCTTAAAGCGCTTTTTTTGTTTTCTTTTATTTGTGATTAAGCTTTTTAACGAACCGCTGCAGAATGTTGCCCAAGGTTAAATAAATCACTACCCCGATGCATTTGACAGAGGGAACAACATTGGTGTTACACCTGCACAGACATGTTATCGCTCACAATTATATTGAATGTCTCCATGCTTTGAGAAAGGTAGCAATCACCGGTTTCCTTGACTTTCACGGTGAGATGGTCCACTTTAAGGTTGTCAGTTGAGATGCTATGGATGTAAAATGGTTTCGATCGTATTTTTGTCCACTTAGCTGCGAAGACACTGTGGCCTAATGTCAAATCCATTTCCAGCGGTGTCTGCGTTACTATTCTGAAGAAGAACATAGCACAAGCCTCAGAGAGTAGCCACAGACGATCTCGACAGCTTTTTTACGTTAAGTCCCTATCCTGTGTTTCCATAGTGATGCACAATATTTTCCAAGACACGTATACAACAACACCGGTAGTGGGCATTACTGCTAGGTATATGCTCAGCTCCACTTATCAAAACTTCGTGGGATGTGTTAGAAGAAGGGAGGCAGCAACGTACAAGGGGAGCATTGCAACACGTTGCTTTTCTTTCGGATTATCCAACGTAAAATAAATTCTTCTTAACGAAACATCCTGGTTATGTGCCTACACATGCATCTTTGCATGCAAGCATGACCTACAACGTCCCATAAGGAAAACTGGACCAGCAAGTTATGCCTTCAATTTGATTTATTTTATCGAATTATCTGTTTAATGTGAGACAAAAACAACTGAACCGCTGCTGGTCCCACTTCTAGGCGCACTTACAAGTATTCGCAGCACAATACCGTACTTTAACCAGCAATAATAACATGGTGCAAAAATTTGGTTTAGAATGTGTGGCATCTTTTTGACCAGGAGGTCAATATGACAATTTGCAAAAACAGGCAAAATGCAATTTAACTCGTCATCAATATTACAGAGTAAAAATGGATGTAATGACAGGAACCTCGCGACAGGTCTGTCTACGCATTCTTTCAGCCAAAACCTGTACCCATAACCTGAATCGGTTTTGCAGCTTTATGACCCACTTGTCACCTCTTGCACTGCCATATTATCCTAGCTCCATCTTTATCTTCCATTACTTCGGTCTGGCGCATTTGATATGCAACTCTCCAATCACCTCTGTTGCTGCCACTATCTGCTTTCCGAGACCTGGTTTACCGTGCCTTATGTGGCATGCAAAAGCAACACTGAGACGCATGGCAACGGCATGAAAACAGCATCGTCTACTTCTCTACACCTCTTGACGAAGTGAACGGTAATGGAGTGAATGAGGAAGGACAAAGGATTTTGCGATGCTTAGAGTGTAAGAAAGCATGTACCAGCTCCGTCTCTTTACGAATGCACCAGCAAAGTCACTTGCGCTTGTGGAAATGTTTTTTCTGTGATTAGGTATCATGGCGCAGGTAAATCCTGCAGGAAAGAGAAAGAAAGAGGAAAGCAAAAGGAAAGCTCTTCTTCTGTCTAATTTGCAAACCTGTCTTTTTCGATCGGTCGAACATGCCACAGCACATGCAGACACACACGACGGCGAAAAGCTGCCGCTGATCTCACTGTCGTCGACCATTCATTAGCTATATTTTGCCCATCTGACAACTAAGAAGCTGCTTAGTCCCCATTCATGCTTTAGCCAACAATAATAATGATGCTTTGCTACCTGCATTGTCAAAACAGCAAAAGTCCATGGCATTATCTCTGTCGCTTTGGACAAAGGGTTGGAGATGTTTTCATCCCAAATTTACGCGTTGGCCTTATTAAGAGACTGTGCTATGCGTTTCTACGTCGTAGCAAACTGAAGGCATTCTATTAATGGTAGTATAAAGCAACGTTTTCTTGCATTTTGATCAAAATGGACAGCAATCAATCAAAAACCGCTTACCAAATATGCCGCTCATGTTGATGATGCCACGCCAGTGCCTTAGAATGCTGAACTAAATTATGTGATAGCAAATTTTACTCATTTACAACTGCTGTTGTTCAATCTTATTTTTAAAAGAGGTACTATTGCAGAATACCAAGCGAAAGTCCTGGGTATGCTGCAAGTGCTTTGTGCGATGCCGCCATTTACTAACTACGTCAATTAAGTCAATGGGGAAAAGACCACGATTGCGGCAAATGAGCTGGATACCTTACACATAGTGCTTTAAGGCCAGTTTAGATTTTAAATGATATCCCGCTTACAGCTTCGTTTCCCTTCACTTTTGCCCTTCCACAGAACCATCAGCGACGTAAATATCTAAAGATGAGCCAGATACGTCGACATGAAAGTCTACTAGTTTTTTTTGACATTCCACTATATTATCTCGTTTGCTGTGATACTTTAAGCAGCATGGTCATCTTAAGCTGTCTTTACATTCACTTTTGCACTCAATGATGCAGCGAAGACTCAAGCTATTGGAAGATAATTGAAAAAATAGCTCTACAGCTAAGAGTCGGTTTTGACTTTGCCCAGTGCTCTCATTACATGGGGTCAAACAAGCCTAGATTTTGTCCCACTACTGAATTATTAAATGGATGACGCATTCTGATATGATAAGAAGGAGAATCAGTCTGCTGCAACAAGTGGGTTTGTGCCACCTTTCAAGTCTTCACCTTAAAGTTTCCTGTTCGCAAGTCGAGTAGTTCCTTACGCGGATTTTTTTGCATTAGTTTTGGAAAACATTCGTTGTATGAGGCACTTCATGACGAAAATCCTATCCCTCCTTTAAAACTCACCTATTCTTATTCCAGTAAACATGATTTTACTGTTCAGACCAACTCGGCAGAGCGCAGGTAGTCATACGAATAGAACACAAACATATACTTTGAGGTGAATATAAGAGCAGAGCATACGCGGCTCATTGTGTTGCACGTCTGCGTGATTCCTTGAATACCGATTAACGCTATGCTCATGCCCATCACAGGCGCTGTCCCTTTTTACCTCCAAGTAGGAGATACTGCCCACAGAATCTTATCCCTTCCTCACGTTACTCCTCAGGTTAACTTCACGTCATGGTGAGCTGCATCTCACTGTCAAGATGTTTTTTAAACATTTGCACTCACTAATTACAGCAAATAAGCTTTGCATGTTGATTTCAATGCTAAAGGCAACACCTAGAGTGGATATAGTCTGCACTTCTGGCTACGCATCAACTTTTGTGTCCGTCATCAATTCCGCACTTTTTAGCATGCATTGGGTTGCAGACGGCATAGACCTGGGGCCCGTCTTCACTCATAAAATCTAATTGTACACCAAGTCACGGCTCTGAACAGACATATACGCAATGCAGACAGCGAATTCATGTTGCAGTCTTTAGGTAAGTTTTATGCGCCCAGTATTTTGCATGTCCACCTCACACATCTGTTCCTGGGTATTTAAAACAGACATTGTCCTTGTATACATTGAGCGAAAGCAATCAAACCGCAATTAGGTGCAATTTAAGCAACTAGTTCCTTCACCCTTTCAATATTGGCCAAACATCAGAAGCAGATGCTAGGCTTAATCCATGTTTTGCCTAAACTGACGATCACCTTGCTGATTCCAAAAAATCAAACTGGGTTTCGTCAAATTAGCACAAGCACAGGGACGTATTTGCAAGGAAGCAAATGGATCTAATCGTGATTGAACAGGTTGTAATAAACTGTACCTTTATACATAATGACAAGGATCGTGTCTGGCTGCAAGAATTACCAAATCTGTGCGTGCCATTAAGCGCGATTACGAAATTTGCTAATTTGACTTAGGTCCGACCCCCTGACCTGGGAAGAGCAGTCCAAAAATCAATGCAGGCATGATTATCACCTAGCGTGATGTAATACCGCAATGTCGGATAAAGACTCAGCTGGTCGACAGCAACCAATATCATCTGAACCATGCCAGCAATGGATATTTGTCATGAGGCATCCAGACGGGACTTTAGCTAAACTCGAACAACCACCGATGCTGGAATGGGGTTCATTTTTTCACTAGCGTGCCACACTTTCGTAACACTAATCTCTCGGTCAGAATGATTACCACAGCTTCCGAGGTCAATATTACATGGCCAAATTAATGCTGGTTGAGTATGATTGTAAGGTCTCAAGTGCCTCTAAAACTCCAAAAGAAAATACGGGGTTGGCCACCAACGATGACCACTTAGCGCGACGACTGACTTTTAAACACCTTCATAGGGAGCTGATACAGTCTATCCAGAGGTGTCACGCAAGTGCTGTAAATTAAAAATGCCTTCAGTGTGTTACAGCTAGGCTTAAAGTGTACCACAGTCCACTTCAAATGTCAAATTTCTCTACTTCGTAGTGCCGATAACCTCATTTAAAGTAAAAGTCGGAGCGTGCTTGGTCTATGCACTCTAAAGTAGCACCACTTCAAAATGCAGTTGATGCTGACGCAGGCGGCCACCGAAAATTAAGTTTCGGCGAAGCTTGTAGTTTCGAAGTATATAACGCCACCGGTCTTGGGCGAGAGTTTCTATGAAAAGAATCGCGTCCTTTGGAATATTAACTGCATATTTCCCTTAGGCTAATATTATCTTGTTCCATGGAGACAAAACGATTCAATTTCAAAGATAGTTAGCCTCAATCAATAGATCGTGGAGTGAATTTATGACCTCCCCTTGATGTTAGATTAACCGGCACAAATTGTTTAGGACTACCACTATGTAGGCTGAGGCAAAATTTTGACGAAATTTCCGTATGGTTCTAATCTAACAATGGTGGATTTTGTCGAGTGTTTCGCTGCATCGATGTCAGGAAATAGACGATTCATTTTGGGTTCCAGGACTTTGCCTTTATTTCTCCCTTTAAACTCACCCATTTTGCCTTCAGTAAAAGTCACTTTTCTATCCAACTCAGCTTTATATTTTATGATCAGTTACGTTAAAGCATTGCAAAATTAGTCTTAGAACGAAACGGATGAAGTTTAAGTGGTTGCATAGCTGGTTGACTTTTCGATTACTCGCCAGCACTCTACCCGTGTCTAGCCATAGGTGCTATCTCCTTCTCTCTTCAATACAGGCAAAATCTTATCAAAGTGCGCGCATTGAATCAGTCAGTGACTGACTTTAACAAGCCTCTCCAACTGGCTTTTTTCCAGTGTTTCATCAGTAGAGATAATTTGTGTGGAATTATGAGTCTAATTACCGTGGTTTTATTATCATGGGGCGAAATGCCATTAAGAGTTACCTAGTTCATCTTGTCAAAAAAGGAAAATCAATTCCAAATAAGTACTCGTGCATGTCACAGAATGAATCCCGCTCTTTGAATTTTTCCAAAAAAGGACATTGACTTATCGTTCCCTTATAATCGAGACTTAAGTGCGCTTAACTTGGGATGAAAAAGCTAATTGTGATCTTCAATTCCAATCGATTACTCGAGCAACACGCATAAACTTGTACCATAAGTCGAATGTAAAAGGTATCACCACACAGATCCTGCCAGGCGTATTTTGATCTCGGCTCGAAAATGGCATCCTTACATCAAAAACAAAGTTATGTTAAATGCTTCAAGCTGGACATGAAAATGCTGTAGCTTCAGGTAATTTTACGTTTACTGTCCTCCTAGACTAGTTTAGATGGCAGAATGTATGCATAGATGTAGGTACCTTTGCCTTTTGTACAAGGTAAATACCGAGATGCTTTTACAAAAATCGTGCGAAGGGAATTTCTAGTGTGGTTAAATTCCAAGAGTGTGTTCCTGTCATCTGCATCAGAATTTCCTTGCAAAAATAAGGCGTTTATTACCAACCGTAATCACTTATCACTATGTTTGATTCTTTTCACACTTCCTTTTCTAAATTTAGACTAACTTGCTTCCTCAAATCAGCAAGAATTGCTCGAGATAATGCACATTTGTACTTTACCGTTGGAAGTCGAATCAAATATCCCACAAATGGTCCGAACCACATTTTGTCCTACTTATTCTTAGGTCAAATTCACGTGGATGTGAATTAGTCCGCCCTAAGGGATAAAATAAGTGTCCCATCAAATGCCATTTCGTTTCTTTCGTTGGAAGGCATTATCAAGTTCAGCAGCTGACTTAAGAGTCTTATCCATCGTAGACCGCGTTTATACACCAAATCACCACAAAAGGACATCTCATTACCCATTTATTGAGTGAAGTCATATAAGACAAACAATAATATTAGCAGTCTTTTCTAGTTTATGACAGACGCGATAAAAATCACTAGTTTTGACACTAACTGGGCCAGTGTTATGTAGAAGGTTAACATGCTCATCCATGACGTAAGGCACAAGGCGCTGATCCAATAGTTGTGCAGACTCCTCGGCATGTCCAATCAGATGCCTCATTTCCTCATTGATCACTCCCAACCAATAATGCAGGAGTTGTGATTCATCCATTGGCGAATAAGCGCTTAGAATATGGATAACGGACGCACCAAAGAAATGTATAAATATCAAAACTGTGTAGTAGCAGCACCACTCAGGTCCAAATTTCGTGTTAGGGTGGCACGTAGTCCTGAATCGTTCATTGCACTGCATTCCTACACGCATGGATCGTAGAGCGGAATCAGCCAATTCTAACTCTAATGTTGCATCTCAAGTTCCGGAGGACAGAAATTCCGGTGAGTGCTTTACATTTATAGTGTCCTTGTTAAATGGTATGTTCTTAGGGTTATAAACTTCATTCTTTCATGAAACCACCCGGTTTCTGCGTGCAGTCGCCAAATTATTCTTTTTTTGGCATTTTGCAGTTTAAAAATAAGATAGTGATAAGCAAGAATTGGCTGACCTATCTTCTTTACTCGTTGATGTTTTGGCGGTACTCTTAGGAGAGCCACCAAGAGCGGAATGTGCCCCAACCCCGTTTTATCCACTCCGGTTTGTTAGTAGTACACGCCAATCGAAGTGACACATTTGAAAATTATTACCTCTTTTGATATTTAAATGCGAGTTCCTAGGTTAGCTCAGCCAAGGCAATTTTTAAGGTTGTGGCTGATTTTAATGTATGAAAGTCAGGACCGATTTCGTCAGTATTAGATAGGAAGGCCTATCTACTACTGAAAGGGAGGGCATGCTATGCAAGTTTAGGAGGCCGTGAAGTTAGAAAATGCTCTTCATGTTTTCTTTTCCCACCGACGTCACTTTTGCTTTGTTTTACAATTACATTTAATTATACCATAGGCTGTGCCTTGGAGGACTCCTTTGGCCCAAGAGGACCTAGTCCGTTGACTATTGCAGATGGAATTTCCTCAGTAACCGTAAGTGCTTGGAATTGGGCTGCAGTACGGCAGCGAAATATCCATGCCTTCTAGTATTTAACAACAATGATTGCCTTTTGATAGAACTCAGATAATTTGCCGCCGAAAGCGGCTACTGGTGCACCTTACGAAAGAAACATGGAAGTAGCTGGATCGATGCCTCTACTCAACGGCTGCATGTTACCATCGAACTCAAGTTCGACTCCAGCTGTGATCTCTCTCGGAGGTCATAATGTTGCACAGCTTACTACAAGTTTCCAAATAAATTGCCCCATGGCCGTTACTGCTCCACTTGGTCGCGACCTCGGCCATTGTCTTCCGACGCTGCAATCCGTAAGCACATTCGTTTGAGGATTAGCTAGGGAAATTATGCTTCTACTATATGCGCAAGGCCTGTTTTAGTTGCTGACGACTAAAATGCTTCTGAAGGTTACATATGTAGGGAAAGGCTGAGATAAAAGGGCTGTTCTACCATTGCAGGGTTCCGCAGCAGTTGCACAGATCCTGCCAAGTGCAGCGATTTCGTTCCCAGTATGGCCGAATCCTGCAACTGCTGTAACCGACAACGCAAAAAATGATCTCTTAGTGGTGCGGTACATTGCATCTATGGTGGCTCAACACAACTTACAGCAGCTCATGCTGCAGCAGCAACAGCAATATCTTGCTACTGAGGTACTTTAAACCAACCAATTTTACCCGAGTTGGAATGCGCAACTTACAATGCCAGGCACTCCCTATAACAGCGCAGGTGAGTTGTCGTCTGCCGTCCTTTGCTGTGGAAATTATGCCTTTATAGCCATTTTATCATCGTGCGTTAATTTTAGCTACCCATCCACCTGTGTGCATCAATCCCCAGATTGGGTATGGTGAGTTTATGTTTCTCCTTTTATTTGCTCATACTTAAAAATGTTCTTGATGCATTATCTTCTTTTGCCTTCAGTAGCAGTGGCTGCTCAATACGCCGCCCTAGTTGTGATCACCCCTAATCACCAAGAATCCGTTGGACGGGAATCAATGAGAAGGGGCCCAAAAGGCTCCAACCTGTTCATCTTCCATATTCCTCAGGAATGTAGTGAAAAGAATTTACACGATCTGTTTACACCATTTGGGCGAGTATTGAGTGTGAAGATATTTTTGGACAGGACGACAGGCCAAAGCAAGGGCTTTGGTAGGTACTCATGTTTAGTTAATTGTCCTCTATACAGCCACGTTCTCTGCTAACCGCGGTCTGCCTATTTTTACAGGTTTTGTCAGCTACGACGATACCGCGAGTGCGCAGAACGCGATCCGCGCAATGGATGGATATGCTTTGGGAGGGAAAAGATTAAAAGTTCAATTGAAGCGCCTTGAAGGTAGATCTTTTATAAGCCACAAGTCGTAACGACTGTTATAACTCATGCTACTGTAATTCCAAGTATTCCTTCCTTTTTTAGAAGACCATTAAGAATAAGGTGCCTCGCCCTTGGACAATTTTACAGCACACCATGGTAGTCCATCCGATTTTAAAATGGTTAATGCGCTCAATGATGAGTAAGCTATTGCGTTGTAAGTGCTTTGACCCATGATGCTCAATTTTGAAAAGAGTTACACAGGCTGCTGCAAGGGTATCACAGCGTTTTGGATGTCGCTACTCAGTGTTTGCCTAAGCACCACCTGATGTAGTGTATTTTTGCCATTGCCAGTGTTGATTGTACCATTTCCTATGCTCTCGCTGTGCTGCATAACTGTTATTTATCGAAATTTTGGGTGACTGCTTTGATAGCTTCGCCCACTTTTGTGTAAGAAACGCAGCTTTTGCATTGAGAGTTATGCCCTGCATAGATTTTAAATATGACTTTACGCATATTTAGTTTAAAGCAACGAGTCGCGTAGTCAAATGCACCAGCATTTTTCCCCCTTACTTCCGAATGCGCTAATTTGCACAAACACTTACATTTAGACACGCGCTGCATGGCATTATTTTTAATTTTTTCGTTTCTTATAATGCGATCCTTTTATTGTTTTAGATGACGAGTTCCTTTGTCTCAATCGTCATGCTTATGTGAGATTTAATATATTCCTTCAATAAATATTTTGCTTTAATAATTCTTGAATTTTGTGATGAGGTTACGAAAAGATATGCCTTTACATAGCATGCTTATTAACTCTGAACATGAGGTGGGATTTACAACGGGGAACATGGAAGCTAAGAAGGAAGGTTGCAAACTTTATGCTTGCTCTGAATTATCAATNATCCAGCTGCTCCCATGTTTCTTTCGTAATGTACACCAGTAGCCACTTTTGGCGACAAATTATCTGAGTCCTATCAAAAGCAATCATCGTTGTTAAATGCGAATAGGCACGGATAGGTCATGGCCATACTGCAGCCCAATTCCAAGTACTTACGGTTACTGAGGAAATTCCATCTTTGAGATTCGACGGGTTAGGTTCTCTTGGGCCAAAAGAGTCTTTCGAGGCACGATCTTTGTTTTAATTGAATGTGATTGTGAAATAAAGCAAAAATGACGTCAGTAGAAAAAAGAAAATATGAAAAGTGTTTTCTAACTTCACGGCCTCTTAAACTTGCATAGCAAGCCTACTCTTTCAGTAGTAGATAGGCCTTCCTATCTAATACTGACGAACTCGGTCATGACTTTTCCACACCAAAATTAGCTGCAGCCTTAAAAATAGCCTTAGGTGAGCTGACCTGGAAGCGCACATTTAAATATGAAAAAGATAGTAATTTTTAAATGTGGCACTTCGCTGGGTGTGTACTACTAACAAACTGGGGTGGATAAAAGGGGTTGGGGCACATTCCGCTCTTGGTGGCTATCCTAAGAACACCACCAAAACATCAACAAGTAAGAAAGATAGCTCAGCCAATTCTTGCTTATCACTATCTTATTTTTAAACTGCAAAGTGCCAAAAAAGGGAATAATTTGGCAGCTGCACGCAGAAACCGGGTGGTTTCATGAAAGAATGAAGTTTATAACCCTAAGAACATACCATTTAACGAGGACACTATAAACGCAAAGCACCCACTGGAGCTTCTGTCCTCCTGAACTTGAGATGCAACATTAGAGTTGGAATTGGCTGATTCCGCTGTACGATTCATGAGTGCAGGAAAGCAGTACAATGAACAACTCAGGGCCACGTGTCGCCCCAAAGCGAAATTCGGACCTGAGTGGTGCTGCTACTACACAGCTTTGATATTTATACATTTCTTTGGTGCGTCTGTTATCCATATTCTAAGCGCTTATTCGCTAATGGATGAATCACAACTCCTGCATTATTGGTTGGGAGTGATCAATGAGAGAATGAGGCATCTGATTGGATAAACCCATGAGTCTGCACAACTTTTGGGTCAGCGCTACGTGCCTTACGTTATGGATGAGCAAGTTAACTTTCTACATTACATTGGCCCAGTTAGTGTCAAAACTAGTGATTTTTATCGCGTTTGTCATAAACTAAAAGGGACTACTAATATTAGTGTCGGTTTTATATGACTTTACTCAATAAATGGGTAATGGAATGCCCTTTTGTGATGATTTGGCGTATAGACGCGGACTACGATGAATGAGACTCTTAAGTCAGCTGCTGAACTTTATAATGCCTCTCAACGGAATAACGGAATGGCATTTGATGTGACACTTATTTTATCACTTAGGGCGGACAAATTCACATCCACGTGAATTTGACCTAAGAATAAGTAGGACAAAATGTGGTTCGGACCTTTTGTGGGATCGTTGATTCGGCTTTCAACGGTAAAGTACAAATGTGCATCATCTGGAACAATTCTTGCTGATTTGAGGAAGCAAGTTAGTCTAAATTTAAAAAAGGAAGTGTAAAAGGAATCAAACACAGTGATAAATGATCGCGATCGGTAGTAAACGCCTTATTTTTGCATGGAAATTTTGATGCAGATTACAGGAACGCACTCTTGGAAATTAACCACACTAAAATGCCCTTCACACGATTTTTGTGAAAGCATCTCGGCATTTACCTTGTACAAAAGGCAAAGGTAGTTCCATCTATGCATACCTTCTGCCATCTAAACTAGTCTAGGAGGACGTCAAACGTAGAATTTCCTTAAGTTACGGCATTTTCATGTCCAGCTTGAAGCATCTAACATAACTTTGTGTTTGATGTAAGGATGCCATCTTCGAGCCGAAATAAAAATATGCCTGGCAGGATCTGTGTGGTGATACCTTTTTTACAAGTTACTTTAAAAATTTGTTCATCCGATTTATGGTACAAGGTTATGCGTGTTGCTCGAGTAATCGACTGGAATTAAGGATCGCAATTAGCTTTTTCGTCTTAAGTTGAGCGCATTTAAGTCTCGATTATAAGAGAACGATAAGTCGATATCCTTTGTTTGGAAAAATTCAAAGAGTGGGATTTATCCTGTGACGTGCACAAGTACTCATTTGGAATTGATTTTCCTTTTTTGACAAGATGAACTAGGTAACGCTTAATGGCATTTCGCTTTAGGATAATAAAGTTACGGTAATTAGACTCGTGATTCCGCACAAATTATCTCTACTAATGAAACACTGTAAAAAAAGCCATTTGGAGAGACTTGTTAAAGTCAGTTGCTGACTGATTCATTGCGTGTACTTTGATAAGATTTTGCCTGTATTGAAGAGAGAACGAGATGGCACCTATGACGAGACACGGGTAGAGTGCTGGTGAGTAATCGAGAAGTCAACCAGCTATGCAACCACTTAAACCTCATCCATTTCGTTCTAAGACTAATTTTGCAATGCTTTTACGGAACTAATCATGAACTATAAAGTTGAGTTGGAAAGAAAAGTGACCTTTACTGAAGGCAGAATGGGTAATTTCTAAGGGAGAAACAAAGGCAAAGTCCTGCAACCCAAAATGAAACGTCTATTTCCTGATATCGATGCAGCGAAACACACGACAAAATCCACCATTGCCAGATTAGGATCATGTAGAAATTTCGTCAAAATTTTGCTTCAGCTTACATAGCGGTAGTCCTAAACACAATTTGTGCCGGTTCATCTAACATTATAAAGAAAGGTCATAAATTCACTCAAAAATCTATTGATTGAGGCTAGCTATCTTTAAAAATTAATCGTTGTTTCTCTATGGAACAAGATAATATTGGCCTAAGGGTAATATGCAGTTAATATTTCAAAGGATGCGACTCATTTTGCAGAAACTCACCCAAGACCATTGGCGTTACATACTTCGAAACTACAAGCTTCGCCAAAACATAATTTTCGGTGGCCACCTGTGTCAGTCTCAACTGCATTTGGAAGTGGTGCTACTTTGGAGTGCATAGACCAAGCGCGCTCCGACTTTTACTTCAACTGAGGTCATCGGTACTACGAAGTAGAGATAGTTGACATTTGAAGTGGACTGCGGCACACGTTAAGCCTAGCTGCAACACACTGAACGCATTTTTAATTCACGGCACTTGCGTGACACCTCTGGATAGCCTGTATTAGCCCCCTTTGAAGGTATTTAAAAGTCAGGCGTCGCGCTAAGTGGTCATCATTGGTGGCCATCCCCGTATTTTCCTTCGGAGTTTCAGAGGCATTTGAGACTTTACAAGGGTTAGTGCGACAATCACACTCAACAAGCATTAATTTAACCACATAATATTAACCTCGGAAGCTGTGGTAACCTTTCTGACCGAGAGGTTAGTGTTACGAAAGTGTGGCACGCTAGTAAAAAATGAACACCAGTCCAGCATGACTAGTGTTGCGTCCCATCCAATCCTCCACCATTCAATCCATCAATCAAGCTTAGCTAGATTATTTCGTTGATAACAATGAGATGGGCCTTAAAGTCGGAGGTGATAGCCATTTGCTTAATATTCTCAACATGGAAATCTGTGGTTGTTTGAGTTTAGCTAAATTTCCGTCTGGATGTCTCATGACAAATATTCACTGCTGGCATGGTTTGGATGATATTGATTACTGGCGACCAGCTGCGTCTTTATCCGCCATTGCGGTATTACATCACGCCAGGTAATAATCATGCCTGCAGTGATTACTGGACTGTCCTTCTCAGGTCAGGGGGTCGGACCTAAGTCGAGTCAGCGAATTTCGTGATTGCGCCTATGACACGTACATATTTAGTTGGTCTTGCAGACAGGCACGATCTTTGTCATTATTGATTAAGGTAGAGATTATTGTAACCTGTTCAATCACGATTAGATCCAGTTGCTTCCTTGCAAAGACATCCCTGTGCTTGTGTTAATTTGACGAAACCCAGTTTGGTTTTTTGGAATCAGCCAGACGGTCACCAATTTAGGCGAAACATGGATCAGACCTAGCTTCTGCTGTTTGGCCACAAAAGAAAGGGTGAAGGAACTAGTTGCTTGAATTACACCTAATTGCGGTTTGATTGATTTCGCTGTATTTATACGAAGACAATGTCTGTTTTAAAAACTCAGGAACAGATGTGTGAGGTGGACATGCCGAAATATTTTACGCATAAAATTTACCTAAAGACTGCTAGTTTGGCTTCTAAAGAGCAGCATGAGTTCGCTGTCTGCATTGCGTAGAGGTCTGTTCAGAGCCGTGACTTGGTGTACAATTAGATTTTATGAGTGGAGACGGGCACCAAATCTATGCTGTCTGCAACCCTATGCATGCTAAAAAGTGCAGAATTTATGGCGGACACAAAAGTCGATGCGTAGCTAGAAATGCAGACCATATTCACTCTAGACATTGCCTTTAACATTGAAATCAACATGCAAAACTTATCTGCTGGAATTAGTAAATGCAAATGTTTAGATGAACATCTTGACAATGGGATGCAGCTCACGATGACGTATTGTTAACCTGAGAAATAATGTGAGGAAGGGATGGGATTCTGTGGGTAGTATCCCCTACTTGTAGGTAAAATGGCGCGGCGCCTGTGATGGGCACGAGCATAACGCTAGTCGGTATTCAAGGAGTCACGCAGACGTGCGACACAATGAGCCGCGTACGCTTTGCTATTGTATTCACCTCAACGTATATGTTTGTGTTCTTGTTGTGGAACTACCCGCGCCCTGCCGAGTTGTTCTGGGCAGTAAATTGACTTTTACTGGAATGAGAATAGGTGAGCTTTAAAGGAGGGATAGGATTGGGGTCATAATGTGCCTCATAAAACGAATGTTTCCAAAATCAAAGCAAAGAAACCCGTCTTGATGCTCATTTACCAACTGGTAATTTGGCATGCAAGCAGAGCAACAGGGTTATATTTTTGATTGCTAAACTAGGCAACCTACCGGGAACTCTATAGTTGTTGGAATTAGGACCTATAAAAGCGTTATTAAGGATATAATCTTCAAAATATTATGCATCGATTCCTTTAGCATAAAAAGAAAAGATCATGAATTTCTGAAACTGAAGGTGCGCAGAGGTAAGCAAGCTTTGAACTGCAAGGTAGCTTTCCTTTGCGAGACAGGGTAACACTAGACCTAGGGGCAATTTGTAGTTAACGTTCTTGGTCAGAGCACGCCATTTTACATGAGTTCATCCAAAATTAGTGCTATTGCGTATTTCAAAACTGTAAGAAACTGCCTTAGCACCTGTAGTCACCTGTGCCACCATCAACAACGGTTCGGCGTAGCGATCTCTTGAAATGTAAGGACAAAAAGTGCTTCAATCTCCATTACAATTGAGTCCACAAGCATTTGACATATGGGATAAGTCAAAGTGCATATTAGGCATTTCAGTGATTGCGGCACTTGTGTAACACCTCTGGGTGGCCCTTATCACCTTTTATTAATGCGCGACTCACTTTTTGCAAAGTGAACTGCTACTAGCTTCAATGAGTAGCAAGAGTTGCTCACGGAAATTAAATGCTGGTTAAAAGGTGACCCATACCTTCCGCCTGTCAATCGATTGTCTCGACCGTTAATATTTTGTACACTACAAAATGCAATGAGATATGGGCCGAATCTTAAACAGACCCGAAGCATGCGGCTCTGGGACACTTTCATGCAGGGCATCTTGAAAGTCAGGCACATATTATTGGACTGAAAGGAATGTCTAACGTGCGTTCTGCAAGATAACTTCCTCTTCAATCAAATGCACTTTAGTGACTTCAAATGCTATATTTGCAAGCTTTTACAGAAATAGCGCATTGTGACTTATGAGGGAAGTCGTGGCTTTGATAAAAGTTGCGATCTCTCAATCCCTTTAACTGAAAGATATCAAGTAGACATGAGACACGGCGGAAAAAATGCGATGTGTTTTTTAAAGTTATAAGGTGCTTCTTAAAACGCGTATCAAAATAAAAGTTCTTAACCAAATTTATCAGTTCGCCTGCTCGAACTTACTTCGTGTTCGCATCGGCATTATTCCTCGACATTTCTATTTACTGCCACATGTTTTACGAACAACCGCAAATGAGGACGTTTTTCAAGCCACTTGTATTTCATTCAGTATCAAAAACTTTTTTTGAATAAGCCGTTTAGAGTCAAACCTAAGCAATCAGCTCTTAAGATCATCTATGAACTCAATATAATTTATGTGTACCAGACGATGAGCCTTCTGAACACCCTTTCATAGTCTCACAATGCTTTAAGACTTCTTGGAGGCCTATACCTTTAATTAAAAAGGAGCAATAGTGCAGCATTAGGGTAAGAATGCTATTAGAACTTTGGCACAGTTCAAATAGTCTCCGACAAAGTTTTCCATTTCGACAGAGATATAACGAAAGCACCTAAGTGGCATACTTTCAAAGCTCAAGGCTCCATAATAGAATGCGGATACTAGTCTACCGAGATAACCGTGTAGGTAGTCGTTGCCACCCAGCGTCAGTTTTGTCAGGCTCTCAATAACTGGAGGTTTTAATCTATCATTAGCATCAGCAGCGCACATCAACATACCCTGCGACTCGATACCGCGCATCATGACAGGTTTAAGATTGCACAAAAAGGTGCACATTAATCCCTGTACACTCTCAGTGGGCACATGTGGTACGAGGTCGCTGACCACGTTGCGGAGGTAGTCTTCATCCAAATTTACCTTACTGGAAGAAAGAGGAAGGATTTGCGATGCGAAAGTCAAAGTTGAGAAAGGCCCCTTAACGCTCTGAGCAGCACCCACCAGAGCGAATTTGAGACATAAAAGGATCAGATACGGGTGAACTTTGCGAATGGTATTATTTTTACTAGTTGGTAGCCACCAAAATTTTTTTTGTTTTGATCATTACTGTCTCTGCATTATTATGTCAAGAAATGCTTTCAAACCTCGAATATACAGCTTAGACCTTTTCAACTGGAGATTCGAGACGTTAGCTTTCTCACGAAGCCAATTTTTACAGAAACACAAAATAGCGTTATGCTACTCACCCACCTATCGACCAACACATTCGCGCCATCGATTTTGATGTAGTGAGTAGACGACTTCCAAATTATGGACACTGCTAAACATTTGTCTCCTAGTGCTTCCCTGTCAACTGGGACAATGCGCGACTCCATAAGTTATACTTCAGCTATCGCACATATTTCTCCGTGTTTCATAGCGGCGAAGCATAGAATCTGTTTAACAAAGTGAAGGTTGGCGAGAAGAGTTGGTGAGGGAAGTAGAAGGGTAAGGAGCACATAGGAAGCGAATATAAGAGAGTGAATTCAAAGGCAAAGGAGTGGAGAGGAGTTGGCAGTGGAGAATCGGTAATCGTGAGGCAGATCAGGAGGTTAGGGCGTCGTCCTCCTAACGGAGGTATCGAGGATTTGAGCCTCTCACTACGTATAACAACTTCCTACTCCCACTTTTAGTCCGATTTACTGTGCCTTGCTCTCTAGCATCAAAGTGGGCAGTACGCTCATACTTCTCGCTGCTAGATATTGTTAGACAGACATGGTATTGCCACGGAATCAACGACTACTGCTTCCTCTTCCACCTCCTTCTCCTCCTCATCGCCATAATTTGCTGCAATCAAGCAGCACACCTCCTTCTCATATCGATCCATTATTTGCAACGGTAATTGGTAATGCCAACACTCTTGTAAGTATTAACCACTTCTATGTCTGTAACAGTAATAAAGATCATATTTGTGAAGCAAGATCCTAGCCGGTGATGGTGGACGAGGAGGAGTGCTTGCCATTATACCTCACGTGTCATTGAAACGAAATCTTCAAATTTTGCCTAGACGCGCGTTCAGATGAGTAAGCAATTGAATCATTTCAGGAATATATGGTAGAAAGACAGAAAGTAATAAAAAAGGCTACACCAGAGCAATATGGGGAGTCATCCTACAACGTTTATTTTCAATCCTCTTCTGTCCATCTCCACTCTTACTCCTTCCATTCCAGCCACTTCTCATCTCTTCGCATCAACCCCTACCATTCCGTCTCATTCACCTAAAAATTCATGTTACCTAACTCCTACCGTTCCGAATGCAAAACCACAATTACTCCAAGCACAGAAGTAGGAGTACGCATCAGATATGCCCCTTCGTTAGCTCAATAGCAATAGCTAGAAGCGGGTCGTTAAGCCCTCATCTACCGAGCATACCCCGTCCCCACAGGCGTCTTATGTATTAAATTTAAGTCCATCTTAATATTTTAATTTGGCCTGCCTAATCAACTCGATACAACTGCATGTCATGCAAGTTTAGGTCTTCTCCTTCTCGCAGATACTAGGGATCAAAGCACACATGGAAAGGTAATCACTCTCTCTTGTCTACGCCTCCTTTCTCTTGTCTCACTCCAACGCATCTTCGGAGATTGTCCCCTTTGTCGCCTACTGCATTCTATACACTCACACGCATTGCGCCCTGCATGAGAAATTTTCTTCACATGGTGCATGAGTTCTGCCAATTACATGTGCTGAGTCCACTTTAATCTGAAATAAGTGAGAGTGTCGAGTTACAGGAAGGAAAAAGCAATTTGATGAAGTAAAGTCAATTGGTGGATGGCTAATAGAATGCTAGCGAAGTGTAGAGTTGAGATAGAATGGCCAAAGAACTAGCCATCGAACGGACGACCAAAAGAGATTTTATCGCGCCTAGGACGAAAGTTTCGATTCGATCTAGCTGTTTTTGTGAGTTATCAATTCAGGCGACTACTCAAACGACGGAAACAAAGGTAAACAATGCAACATGCACGAACTTAGGCAAACATACAAAGGCGTAGGTATATGGTGAAAATAGAGAGGGCGGTCTAGAGTAGAAAACCAGGCAAAAAATTCTTTACAAAAAGAATATAAGGAGTAGATAGTGAGATGAGCAGGTAGGATTTCGAGCAGCTTGCAAATTACAAAGTATGAAGTAAGAGCAACGCGCCCACCTTTGCTCCTCAAAGGCTAAGTGAAGGGGGAGTAGAAGTAGGAGATGGAATTGAGGCGAAGTGGCGTAGTGAAAACCAAAGCGACAGAAAGATAGAAATGGAGATTTGATGGTAATCATTGCTAAACTTTATTAAAGCACGATTTTGTCTCGGGCAGAGCGTGATTGATTCAGGTCTAGTCTAACTCGTACTATTCTGATCTAGCCATGAATCCGTGCATTATTTTCCCATATCGCAATCAAGATTGGGATTAGTGGAAAGATGAAAGGGAATCTACAAAGAGGGCACCGGCAGGTAGTGAGGTAGGAAGGGAAACTGAGAGAAGCTCAAAGGAGGCAGAGGAGCGAGATGTTCTAGTAATACTATAGTGGAAAAATAAGGTAAGAAGCTGAATTGTAGGAATTGTTCGCTCCTCTTTTTCGTATGTATTTTATGCGAGGAGCACAGACGGTATGGCATTAGGTAACACGTAATACCTGTAAGTGCATAGAGCGCAGTATGCGAAAAAGGAGACACTCACTGAAGATGCGTTGGAGTGTCACATGAGAGAGGAGGCGCAGGCAAGAGCTCCTCTCTATTCATTCCCAAGACGTCATCAGGTCTACTTCTAGTCTGCGTGCCTTGATCTTTCATGGCTGCGCGATTTATAGAGAATTCCTCAACTCTCAATGAAATGAGCTGTGTCGAGTTGATTAGGCGGGTAACTCTAAATAGCAACGTATAAGGCG
Organism: Taenia hydatigena; assembly: GCA_036345935.2. Lineage (NCBI taxonomy): Eukaryota > Metazoa > Platyhelminthes > Cestoda > Cyclophyllidea > Taeniidae > Taenia > Taenia hydatigena. Next base: position 45,470 of record JADWOT020001765.1, on the reverse strand, counting down.
CCTTACTCGAGCTCGTCATAATCCAGCCTAGGTTGCTAATCTTGCCTATTCTGACGCAGTCCAAATTAGTCAAGCCTAGACGTGCGTACCGCGCTAAAGTTCTTCCGCAGTGGGACACGAATATTAAGCAAGTTGTTGTGCACCAGCAGTTTTCTTAATGCTGCTGCTTATTTGGAATTTGAGACGTGAAAAGTAAGTGCAGCACATCAAGCATAGTGCACGGTTGAATTTTGGTCTAAGGGACCGACAAATCACTCCAAAAGATTGCTATTGGGTTAAAAAAGGCTTTTCTAATGCGAAAGGTAATGGCGGTCCATCCGCCATCAGTAGGAGCAAAGTAATAAGGATTTTAAGCAGAAAGAGACAAAGGAATGGTAAAAATTGAGGCATTGAGATAAGAAGTCTTGCGTATGGGTCTATGGTGCAGTGTTCTTCATTTCTTCCTTACTTTATCCCATCCTTTTCTACACTGATTCATTCTTCCACTCATCTAGCTATGTGAGTGAGTAAAATTTGAAGGAACTGGCTTAGCGAAAAGCATTTAACTTTTTCGAATGACACACTAGAAGAGGCTAATCATAGTCTTTTTTCAATGTGATTTACACTGGATACCAGATGTGATAATATTGAAACGACGTGCGCAAGCAAAGCGAGGAATGAGAGTAGCATACGGGTGGATCGCAGGTAAGAAGGAAGGGGAAGCAGGAGCATGTATGGAAAGAGCGAATCACCTGCATAATACTATTGAGGAGAAAGGAAGACAAGTGTTTAAGAAGCAAAAAATATCTTCCTGCTCTCTCAGACAATCTATTCTTAAGACTGTACTGCTTGATTTACTCTAATCGGCTTTACTTTCTTTATCCCATTTGCTCAAATCCAACCCACATTATCTTTGCCATGAGTGCACAAATCTCTCCTTATTTTCACATTTTTCTTTGTTTCTGTATTCTCTCAACTCTTCTTGTCAATATAGACAAGTTGCATTTTAGTTACACCTACATTGCCAGATTTTATAACAAGAAATGTTGCATAGGTTTCCAAAAGAAGTAAGCTGTCAAATCTTGATTGTCAGAAAATCTCGATCAAAAGAGTTAAAAGAGAACGCGTCTCTGGAGCCGCGTGTCCTAGCTTGTCCCGATCGACACCTTCGCTGTCCGATTTTAAAACGAGAACTGCCGTAACTTTCTTTGCCAAAACGGAATCCTTACATAACAACAGACGAGCCAAAATTAATTGATTTGAGAACAAGAACTACAGCAAACAACCAGAGAAGGAACTAGAATGCTAAGTTGCAGTTCTGACCGGTTCTGGATCAAAAGAGAGAAAAGAGTTTTGCTATATACACTTGTTGGAAGCATTTACAGAATAAAATGGGCTCATAACTTTCAATTTGGGACATTTCTGGTCGCAGAGGTACCCGATTGACCAAATGTACATTATCAATTATCTGTGTCAAACTAGGCGCTCTCATCATCGGCCAAACGCTACTTTTTACATATAGATAAAAGAACTGCCGCAAGTAACTACTAAATGATTTAAGCCGCTAAATTACAATTCTGATCGATTCTGGATCTAAGCAAACAGAATATAACGGAGCTCTATATGCTTGCGTTAGTTTGGCTTCCTTCGCCAAAATAGTCTACTTAACTGTCGGCCAGGTTTAAATTTTTGCTGCATAACTTAAGGAACATCGCAGCTACCAGCGACGAAAGAAACAGCTGAGTACAAGATTAAATAACTGTAGGTGGAAAACCAAGGAAGTGGATCTCAGCTATGTACTTAAGCTAGCCTAGTTTAAGTATTAAAATCATTCGCATTAAATTGTGTTCATTTCTAAGCATTAAATGTCTTACAATCGAACTGCACTTCTCTGAATCGCAAGCAACCCAACATTTGGGGCCTAATCCTAATTAATGTTAGATTGGGATGAACCAATCATGCGGAAGTGCGATATCCATTCATCCTGGCTGTTTGTTAATGCAAACTCTTGGTAGAGCCGCACGACACCAAATATTATAGTTTCAGAGGAGACCTACGTTTTTGGCACCACACAAGATAACGGTCGGGGCCTTATTGGAATAGCTTTAAGGCCAATGTGAGAAATACCTAGAGCAGAGAGTACTCGGGCTGATTTGGCACTTTTTCACCCATGTTATGCCTTATGCTTACATTGATCTAGGCTACCAGTTCAAGTCCAATGCCACTCTGACCTCTCCAATGGCGGTCGCACGCGGTGAGCAGCTCATTCGTCAATAAATCCTTTCCTCGCCTTGTTTGAAGGCTTCTAGCCACAACCCTAAAGCTATTAAATAACTTGACTTGACTAAGATTTTAACGTAGTTGAGAGATATGCGTGCCACAGATATTTGTATAAAGCGATTTCACTGCGTATTAACGACCAATGTCTTAAATAAAACGCAAAGCAACTGTCTAGTAAATAGCCGTTGTTAGCTTATGCACGACAAGCATGGTGAGGAATCATAAAATGAAATTTATTCTTACCTGAGTTACATGTGAAGTGACGCCAAAGGCAGAATTCTAACCCTGAATTGCTAGGTAGAGGACTCATGATTAGCAAATTATGCTCCAGTCAGACGCAACACGTTCCAGTGAAATTCATGCATCTCCTGCCAAAATCATGACATTTTAGTGCATCAAAGGACCCAATTTACCAAAGAGGTGGAAAGCAGTCATCGCTGATGATCTCGCAATGATGAGCGATTTGATTAGCTTAAAGACTTGTGTTGCCTAACAAAATACACAATCTGCAGTTATATTGCGTTTTAGAAAGTATGAACATCAAGTGCATTCATTTCCGGTCTTAAACGGTAGATGATGTATTACATTTGACATGCAGGACCAAATGATTAAGTTTCATAGACATTAGTGGAATAAAATCCATCACTAATCATACTCGTGTGTCTAAATTTAATAAAATTTACTCATTGCACTCACAGCATCAATAAAAATGTGGCGATCCCTTACGTCGAATTGCTTTGGCATACGGAAGTGGACACAAGTGAAGTTTTGGGCGGCCAGTTGGCCCAAAATGCCCGTAATTACATAAAAACAGTTCTAATTGAAGTCACCACGTTAGTCGTTTGATAACATGTCATCTCAATCTGCCTTAGTAATTACAATTTATTATTCAAATCAACTTAGACTTGCCAAAACCTAGCCTAAACTGTCACGCATATTTTGTGCACTCACTCACCAGCCAACACAAAAGTGGTGCGCTGAACAGTCATTTTTATTTAATCACTCAGTCGTAGCAAAATGTGACTGCCGCACTCTCATCACAATCTGGACATTCTTCTGGCATATCACAGTGGACCACCTCACCTCACACACCTCAGCCACGTCGACCAAAAAGATTTTTATCATCACCTGCGCACAATCACTCAACACCCATGTTCCCTTGTTTGCGAAGAAACACATACAAATGGGCAACATTTTTAAAATTGCTAGTTATAAAAATGAACAGGAACACACAACACTGTGGAGACACCATCACAGCTTGGATAGGGAGATGTAGGTATCAGGAACAGTGAGGGTTCAGGATCTAGAGTTTGTGCTGTTCAACATCAAAGGGCTACCAGAAGACAGAGGTGATCATTCCAGTGTCCCATTTCCTTCTTGACGCATGGTTTTCGTAGACTTCACGATGGTAGCGGTGTTTCCACACCGACAAATTGCACTTATGATCCGCTTTGGGCAACGAATCTCTCGTCACCATTCAATCCACATACCATCGACATTTGAACCTGCGAATCGGAAACAGCAAGCATGGATTTGGGAAAGCCTCTATAACTAAGGAGGAAATAAGGTCTAAACAGGGGCGCTGGTTTTACGCCCCCATGAGCATTCACAATGCAGAGGTGTCACGCGAAGCAGGAAGAGATAGGTCACGCTATATAAGGGATAGACATCATTTGTCAAGAATGGCACAGACCAGTGCCAGTGCCTGTGTACAACGAAGCCCGGTGACAGGCAAAGTTTCTTATGAAAGGAGGCATCGACAGTCTTGGATACCCGTACCAGTAGGAGGCGCTAATCTAGTCAGCGATTAGGCACTTGGAAGGTGTGGATGTCTATCGGTCAGTGGATATCCCAAAAATGTTGGTTTTCAGCTCATCCGCATAGTGGTAAAGCCTGAGACCCTTTATTTGCAGAGTAAACTTTACAATTCCAATGTCTGCTTGACACAACTACTCAATGCATTCAGGTGCGCCTCCCATTAAAGCACCCTCTTCCATCTTGTATCCACCCAAAAGGACATCACAGTCGGAATGTGTAAAAAGCAGAAGTGATACGATAGCCATGAAACTGTCCCTTCTGCACACCACGCTACACACGTGTTGCGACCTGGTCGTCGTCGTCAGCTGGATTGCAATTAGGATGAAACATTTCCAAATAGTTTGCGTCAATGAAATGTGGCCATAAGCACTCGTCTTACCACACGAGGACACATGCTGGATTCGTAGGTTTTAAAAATACTACACACGCTAACTCTGTCTATGACCTTAGACGAAGTTGAAAATGGGAGTGAAAATCTCAGGGATCACCATGAGATAAAAACAGTACACATCGAAGAGTCGCCCAGGGAATAGGACAAGGAACATCTATTACAAGTAAGACAAATGAGATCTACTCGAAAAATCCCCCCTTTAAGAATAGCAAGCAATTATGGGCTCGAGACGAAGGCAGGACAGAAAAAACGAATTCACAACGGAAAGTGAGTCTGAGTAGCCGAAGAAAATACTTGATTTCGGAGGTTAAAAGCGAAAAAGAGATAAAAAGAAAATTTGAACCTACTAAGGGGTTAATTGTAAGCTCGGAGACGGGAAAAAGGAGGCTACGCTAAAAGTGTCTGCCTAAACCAAACGGCAGAAATTAAATGCCTGTATATTCTCAAAGGGGTAAAGTTTCAGACGAACGAAAAAATTCGCAGTGATCAAATGAAACAACGCAAGAAGGCGGTCTGGCAGAATCATTGCAAGACTTGCAATTTCATAAATGAAATCAGCCTACTTAGCTTTGCACACAATAGTTGAATTTGAGACACAAAAACCCTAACATTATACCACGAGTCTGTAAACAGATTGTTGTCTACTCTTAGCAAGTGAACAAAAGGCAAAAGAGTCTTCGCCTTGCTAAACAATCGCCTTTTAACTACTTTTCAATAGCATCAGGTTTTACGAGGAAATCGCGGGAATGAATGGAATTAGAAAAAAGATGGTGCCAACCGAATAACAGGAATAACGAATTGATGGCTTTCAATCGCCATCCCAAAAATTACCTGAAGAAGACACTACTTAACAAAAATCGTGCAAAGCGCTAAGCGTGGGTAAATAGGAAATGTATGAAAAATACAGAAAACAGCGCATTTGAATTGTTAATCAGTCTAACGGTAATAAGAGAGATTCCCATGCTAAAAGAAAGGAGTAACTTCATGCCTACCAACGAAAATCAAGAATGATGGCACAGTGGAAAGAAGCAATGATGCAAGGTCAATTATAAAAACGCTACGCGTCAAGCACTCGATGATGTGTCTCATGCCTATTGTGATGGACACAATTCGACGCAATGATCCCTGAATGAGTCCTGCAATCCTGTGGATAGACACTGACCGGTTAATAATAATGCGACCCCTAAGAGAGATGTAGATTGGCAATACTGATACCCGGTTATGGGTCCCGTGTCCATGCGGATTAGTCTGCATCGGCGTTGAGGCACGCAACTCCATTGCATGTGTTTAATAATTTTGAATACAACCAGCCAACACCGTCTTGCGCAATCCCCTACTTGAAGACCAAGTCTTGTGCAACAGATAATATACTTACTCGTTGGAGTAGCCATTGCCCCCCGCTTTGCAGGAAAATGGATTCAGGGGCACACGAAAAGCCATCGGCACAGCTCTGCACTGACACAGCTTACTTCGCTTCGACGCCCATGGGTGCCTAGTGCGGTCTAGCTAACATTTCAGCATTGATGCATCTCATCTTCGGCAGCACTTACATTCTTGAAGCCACAGTACTTGGCACCTGCCCACCTCCCTTTTATTCGGCTAATTGAGTAATTTACCAACGTAAAATTGATGTTTTCACCTCCCCCAGTAGCTTTGCATTCGCTTGACCAAGGTGCATTCTAACATCTTGGCTTTTCATTTCCACTACTTTAATCCTTTCTATGAACACTATGGACAGGTCCGTCTCCGTCAGTCTCATATGCCCACCGCATGCAGCCCAACTTGACCCCCACACATTTTGCAGGTCGAGATAGGGCCGAGCGAATAGATGGATTGTCGAAAAAATCAACAGATAGGTGGGTATTTGGGTGGATCGGCAGATGAAGAGATTGCGGTAAACGGGATGGCGTAAGAAGTAATTGGACAGCCGACACTAGCTTTACCGCCTCACCTAGACCCTACCTTTACATCTCTACCAAATGACAAAACAAGTTAATAAAAAGGAATAGCGACGCAAATAAATAATAAAAGAATTCGCAAAGTAATCGTCTCAAAACAACACACATGACAGGTGTGATGGAAGAAAAGGATACCATGATCAGAAGGAAAGGTGGGGACAAGACGCAACTTGCGACGACTGTCCCATCCAGGTTCTCATCACTGCCATACATATACCACAGGAAAGGCGGCGTACCGCAAAAAAAGCGCTCGTGCGACAGGCACAAAGCCAACGAATGTCGCAAAACTAGGGTGCAAACTAGACCACACCGGACCTTTGTCCATGTCTGCGTCGCATTATCGTAAAGTTCTGGAATACAGGGTTGAAGGCCCGTGTGCACCACTTGCCCCTATAACTTGGGCATGTCAATGCCGGTGACACCCTTCTTCCCCCTTCCCTTCCCCCCAAAAAAACTACCCAGTACACCCACAGCTCCAGTGCATCGGACAGGCATGACAGCACTCAGTCAATCAACAGTATGTACAATAGACCTGCCATGTGTACGCGTGTTCTTAAAACAATGGAACAAGCACCGCAAGTAAACAAGACAGCTGACACGGCACGGCAAAGCATCCCATTTCTTTCCACTGTGAGCAACTTCCATCCTAAGCATTCTTAGCGGTAACAATGCAATCAGGATGAAGCAATGCACCTGGAAAAATGCGTCGTGAGGGCGTCAGAGAGGGGTTAATTTTAGCACCTCAGACAGTCAAATGTTCTGATGCACATGAGGCGGCACGACCACTCATATCAGGCAGGACTGTATGAACGTTCTAACGCCACACCTCACACCCCTGAAGTAAAGCTGGTGAAGCTAACTTGGCGGATATGTCCATGGACAACGAATTAAGTAGATCGCTTCACCTTCGCCTGTCAATCTACCCAAACCTCTGCCAACCAAATAATCCCATTAACAGATAAGTGAAAAGAGCGTGAGTAACCAAAAAGACGTAGCCTAAAACTTGCCGATCCACATTTGCCTGTGTCTTGGGGGACGCCCACCAACTATTGGTTGTGAAAGATACCAATCTGGCTAACTTAAGGTAGACGCCAAACCTCCAATTTTTCTTGTTTCCGCGACCCATCAGCCAACTATCAGCCTCAAGGGAAAAGCAGCTAAAGCCAAAGCCGCTTACTACCACGACTAAGACAAGGGTGGCGAAGACCACATGGAACTTTTAAACTGCTACAGCAGGAGTGAACAAACCGAGGTCATCAGTGGGTTGCCTTCCAAGTCATTAACGTGACAATACGCTTCTAATAACTATTTTATCCATAAGTATTTCGGATACAGGCATCTCGGGATGCTTCTTTTGGCAATGACAAATGTGCACAGTTCCGTGGTTTACACGAGGAACACTAAACAGTCAAACTCGTGTCCTATTTCCTGCCCTTCCGATTTACAAACAGCACCAGTAGAAGGACCAACGAAATTGCCTGAAATTCAGTAAAATTTGAGCGCGCGTAAAAATGGGCATTAAATTACGAGGTGGTCCTCCTCAACTCCACAAAACAATAAGAAGTAAAGCAGACCATTTTACTGTTCCGACCGTGGCAGAAAACACTAATTTGTTATGAGGCGAATTGCCGTATTCTACCTACCAGCATCCGGTACACTCAATATGCTGGCTACGAATTTAACGCAATGAACACCAACAACTTGTTTCAATTAAAATTCCTAAAAAGTATATGCATATTTATTCAAACCCGCTAAGCGCGACCTTTCACGGTTAGGTTCGAATAAGATTAATGGGCGAACGTACGCCATCTACTATTTTAAGCGAAAAGCGATAACAAGATGCGCGGAATGGATAAGTGCAGCTAACGACATGACCAGATGTCAATGAGTGCAAAATTTAGAACTGTCAACAATTAAAGCATACCACTGCTGGGTTAAGGCACCCAAACAAATGATGACAACAAACAAGTGGAACAAGTTGGAAATGGGAAGGAAGAGACACAGTTACCCCTAAACCAGCGTTGGATTCCCATAAAATACACAGTGACTGTGGCCGATGTAAAGGACTACACCTCGCACCAAGGTGTCACATCTCATCAAAGTGCATAAAAAGCAAAGGGTATGCATAAATAGAGACTTTACAAATATAAATAAACGTGCATTTATACGTGCCTAACAATCGGCGTGTCACTTTCTCCATGCATCCATAGCCATCACACTCGTTTACATGGCCCTTTCGCCTACCAGTCCGCAGCGCAGCAGTCACGACGCGGCACTACTTGCACCCTACTTCGCAGTCCTCCAACAGCTTCAAAAAAATTCCATCAGCGAACGCTGATTGTAAAAACGCCTTTCGACGGTGACACAGCCTCAAAGAAATACCTGTTCTTTGTAGACTTGAGGGAAACATAGCTGATGTGCTGCTTCTTTTGTTCAGTCGTCCCCACTTTGCGCGGTGAAATCCGATGTTTGCATCCACCCATCACCCGCGTCACCAAATACTTCATTCAAGGAACATCCTCGAATCTGCAGGAACCAGCTGAGACTTAAGGAAACAATGCCAATCAAGGCGGCGGATTGATACGCTGTGCGACGATAGAGTGGGCCGCAAGCCGACGCCGAAAAGAAAATGCAGTTCATATTCGAAAATTGATTAGTTGACAATTGACATACAGCTACAAAATTGCACTCTATTAGAGAAAGCTGCATTTATTCTAGAAAAGGATATCAGAACATTACGCACCACATGTGAGAATTGAATCGCTATCCTCAAGCAGACTGGTTATTTTGTTATAAACTTATTAACACAGATGACAGAGCATCAATACAGTCCTTATGGGGAGTGAAACGGTGGCCTCTGTCGACATAATTATTACACAATGGATTGAGATGTAGCGCGCTTCCCGTTTGTCCCCTCGTCTTCTGCCTCAAAATCCTTTGGACGGATGGGTCAGAGCTAACGGACTTTATTGTGAACTTGGGTTGCTCGGGTCACTATCTCCCCTTTCTCCTCTGGGGAATTTCGACAAAATTTTCATCACTAGGTGTGCGATTGTCCCATTTCAACAATAAAGCGTTGCACAAACCCTTCGTCTTACCGGCCCTCTCTTTGCTACTGTCCTTATCGAATGTCTTTCTTCCAATCATTAAAGTTCAAAATTCATTTTCGCATCTGAACTGTGGTGCACCTTTGCAGAGTCACAGATGCAACATTAAGCGATTGATGACTATAAACCTAGCGGTGCGATGTGGACAAAACAATTGATAGGTGTTAGAACGTTTCCATATGGCGTGAACTATGAATGCTACAATGGGAAAAAGCGAGTACGACATTAAACCGTGGGGCATCTTCGCTTCCTTCTCCTTCTCCTCCCTCTGAAAATTAATGACCGCACCCTAGCAATAAGTCACCCCGCTCAACGCTCACATATATGGACGTCGTGAAAAACCAATGCATCATATGAAGGCGCATAATAATATCACCTCAAATCAGCTTTGCCTTAAGCCATACCGTTGTTGTTGTTACTGCTAAAGGCCTCAAAATCTTACTAATACCTTGGGTTGAAAAAATAAACAAACAGAACAAGCAAAAGTGGTGTAATTTTAAGCCTATGATGGGATCTCACTTAACTTGTACAACATACACTGTCCTATGGGAGTACTTACCAAGGTACCGTTCTCCACTCCCTTCGCTCTCGCCCGCTCGCCCGCCTGCTGGTGCTAACGCAGCCACACACGCCGCACCTATTCTTCCATGATGTTGAGGCCCTCCTCCATGCACACTACCGCACTGCCTGCCTGCTTATGTCCTGCGTGAAGGAATAGTCCACACTGAGGAGGAGGAAGAGCCAGAGAACTCTCAAGTGCATTCACTGCTTCTCAAATAATTGCTTTAACACCACAGTTGTCGACATCGACAACGACGAGTTCAAAGGCCCTTGGTGTAGTCCCAGTGGCTTCCCATGGATCGGCTTCTACGCCCACATTCCCCCATGCCGTTAACGATGCGTGTTATGCTAATAGGCAGCTTGATGAGCCTGAAACGTATGCTGAAATGAACTTCCATTACTACGACTTCGCCATTGCATCCCTAGAGCGATCAATTTAAGCCGGTTCCAGAGTCCTTTAATTACACCCTCTCGTAAACTCGGTTGGTAAGGAAGCATGAAAACGGAATGACAATTTGCCACAAAATTTTGGGCCTCTACAAGATCCAAAAGAAATATTGTAGGAGGAGGGACATGGGTTGATCCAAACAACTCGGTGTCATTTGATAAATAATGCAATGATCAAGGCTCCACGATGAAACTTCTTATTTGGCAGAACTTCGTTGTCTCTCTACACGTGCGTCTCTTGCTTTGTCGGTGGAGCAGAGGCTGAATTTGGTGTTCATGCTGTCTTCAGTCCCGCAACGCCATGCGCGATGGAAATGAAGTGACTTTCCCTTGCAATTTCCTATTCCTTGTAATAGCCTAGCACCGGTACTTTCTTATCACCTCTTTTGCTCATGCTACTTCTGCTCTCGTTGTGGAATTTCACATATAGCAGATGGAAGGGGGATGTGGGACCTCAGCCTAGTAGGAAGGCTGGCCTAGAGCGGGCGACGCTAGACTCGATGCTGTTAACCGTACCCCAATCCATCATTCGCAGCAACGGCATCGACATCGTCGTCCACATCCACGTCATTGGCATCAGTGAAAGCGACTGACATGGGTTCGAACTCGAGGATTTTAAGCACTCTTCTACTTGGGTGGATCGAAAGGCACTGATGCAAAAGGGAACCTGCCTTCCGTGTGTGAGTGCCCAAAAAGTCATGTTGTGGTCAGCTAATGAGCCTTGCACAGATGCATCGTTAGTGAGTTGAAGGTAAATGAGGCCAAATAATCACCCTATCTTTGGTCCTATCAAGACTCTTTCAGAGCCGTTGGTCGTCAGCAAGCGCAGAACGTTCAGTGAGACTTCCACAGCCCAAATGACAACCTCATTTTACCATGTTGATTAAAAGTCTGCTTGATTACCTTCTGGTGCTACTTCATCAATGGATGTCAAGCCAGAGATGGTAAATGTTTTAACAACTGAAATGAGTCCACCATAATTGCAGAACGTAATTGCAGCGCCAAGCCACCAACTTACCTTTATTCCATTCAATGACGACGGGAAACGGCCGCACATCAAAAGTGGTCTTAATTTGCCCATCTCCTTTTGACTTAGGTACAACAGTAATGATCAAGCGATATGCTCTTATTACATTGTCTATTAGCGAGGAAATTTTTCTTTCTGGCTTAAATAACCAAAAGGGGAAGGAGTTAGAGTCATGAGAAATCTACAGCGATCTTAAGAAGGAAGGGAAAAAGGAGTGGATTGCATTAGCAGGAGCATATAACGAAGGCGATGACGATGACAATCTGGACTTTAATTTCAACTAGATCGCACATTTTCGAATGGATCATCGTCTAATGTGAACAATACCATCATCCAATAGCATTGGGTTTCAACTGCCATCGCATTTCATTCTCAGCAAAAGTCAACAGTGGCAGAACCCCAACTCCATTCGCACTCCATCCTTTTATTTAGTCCAGTAGTCACATTTTCCACCGTACCAGGCCTGCTAGCCACGAGCCTTACTACTCCACGGCTCCTGGATATTCTTCTGCACAAAGACAGAGTTTGCGACACCATGGCATGGTCACAGAAAACGTGTGCAGTTACAGACCCCACCTCGACAACCACAGCCCACAGATGACTGGTATGACAGAAACGTTGGATAGTTAAGACATCCGAAACCACGGAATCAGTGACTACCACATACAAAGGGCAAAAGCGGTCCATAACTTCATTGCAGAATCGTGTTGTTTGTCAAGGGCAGTGTGCTTCATAGCCTGATCACGCCAATGGTCTGCGTGAGAGCCTAAATCCCGTTCTCCAGATGTCAATAAAGGAGCACACCAGAGTCGGATTTCGTCACATTGCTGCTATGAGTTTCGCTGCCGGTTGTTGGCATTGCCTATGGATGTCACTTAGTAAGAGGGTTTGGTTTCTGAAACAGCCAACACTTCCGGTGTCCAGTCATCTGTGTCACATTTTAGAGTGGCTGGTGGCCTTACTTTGAACCCTACCATTGAATGAGCTAGAGGTCGGAGTGAAGGCAAACGAATGAATGGTGTAACGATCTAGACCTCGGTTCCAACGAATCCAAGGGCGACGTTCAATGTAGCAGCTGCAAGGTGGACCTTTAAATGCGCTTACAACAAGTATCTGTCTGACGGGAATTTTTCACCACATTGTCCCTTTCATACAATGATGACGCCAATTGAGGCTAACAATTTAGACCTGCTAAATCTATGCTCTTAAATCCAAAAATACATTTATTTTTATCAATTTTATTGTTGCAACCTTTTGGTGAATCAGCTTAGACGGTAGAGAACGGAACGTAGACTTCACGACAGTTGAAATAAAGTGCGTTGGAAGGATGGATAAACAAATGAATGGGTGGGAGATAGACTAAAATTGGGTTCGCGAAAAAAATGATATACTGATTTGCGATTTGGATAACTGCATGGAAAAGTATTCGGCTTTAAGCAAGGATGGAGGTGAATTGCTTGTAACCAGCTCCATATGTTACTTGAAAAAACATGGTGGTGAGGGCTTGCTTGAGACGACCCGTACTTATCCTAGCACATGTTGAAATGCGTTTGATAAGAAGTTGTCAAGATATTCACAAAGAACTGCTTTTTTGATACTTTGCATGCACTTGCCTAAGGGAGTCCAATTTGATTAATACAGGGTAATATAGCGTAGGTTAGAATGAGATTGCGCAAGACAACATGCAGTGACAGAGGTCAGTCCGGCTTAGCTAACAAATCTAGAGCTACATAGAAAAAACTGTGTATGGAGAGAGTACACTTCTACCACCCACGTAGGACGCCTTTGGCTACAACTCGAATAACCTTTTGTCATCGGACAGCCTCAGGTCCAACTGTGAATATTCGGATGGCATTCGGCATAACGCGCTGCTATGCTTTCATCCACTTCAATATTGCTGTTACCGCTATAGACTACGCCTGTAGCCATCTTGACACCACGCACAGGGAGGGCACGACGTAGCAAAGCCGCCATACTTATGGCGATAATGCCTTAAGCTCAGGAGAGTGGTCACGTACTTCCACGACCAGATTAAAAGCGTCCCCTAGCCCCAAGGTACATTTAAATAACATAAAAATATTTCAGACGCTTTGCAGCAAAATTCCTCATCACCGTCATCATCAATATCAAGAATGACAGTGGCATCGATGCCACACGTGCCTCTACTGAATTCTGATGTCACTCGCTCATTCAATCAAGCATTGAAGAAGAGGAGGAAGAAGCACATAGTGTGCGCTGCTGATGGCCAGTACCAGATCACATGCGCACCTACAGCAGACACCAAGCACTAGTGATTTATGTATTCCAACTATTACGCCCCTTTTGATAAAACATATGCGCAGCATAAATTGCCACAATGCAGTTAAATCTGGTGACCATGTAGAAGACAAATGCTCTATTGAAACCTTAACCATGAGGTTTTTGAACCTATAACTTTTCCAATGTAGACTCCACGATTGTAAAACATGGTAGAAGTGAAATGAGAAGTGACGCAAACTATAAAATAGCCGAATCCCCTGATGAATGCGAAATGTTACACCACCAAGTAGAAAGGGACAGATTTAAGGTAAAACCAATGACAGACTACTAAGACAGGGTCAGCTAGAACGTGACGAAGAAGCAATTGAATGCACAGACCAAGAAACCTTAAATTTGAATGACCTGGACGTTTGTTGGACTACTGAATCTGCGAGGCTGATTTCCGGAAGACACTAGTGAATGCACACTCAGTCGAAGCATGAGTTCTGAAAAGCTGATGACCTTATTCGTTGTTCTTACAGGAAATGAAACCACATTAGGCCTCTGTTGTTAAAACATGTTGAGATGAACTGACTCATATCCTGTCAGCAACCCTAAGCTCCACTCTATGCATAACATGCATCCCAACCTCGCGTTACCTAATTCCACCATCTAGTTGATCGCAAAGCGTTTTGGCTCGTGCATGTTCGTAACCACAATGATTAGTTGCAAAAGAATGTCATATTCCTGCTATCTTCTCGCATTGATTTAACCTCCGTTCTGAACGAACACATAACAAACATAATTGCACACAAAACGCTGTTTCTTCTTAGCGTCAACTCAAGGCTTGATTGTAGTAAAACTGTAATTTATAGAGAGGACTTAGAGAAGGACATTGTTTTTAGGAAGCGAACTCTTGCGGATCAATTTTTTGTCCCGCAAATTAAAAGGCTTTGTGGAACAGCATTGCAGGAAATGGTGTGATTAATTGAGGTGAAATGCAAATCGTGGGTTTGAACAGGTTTTTAGAAATTGAGGTCTTTCTACAGGCGAATAAGATCAAAGAAAATGCCAAAAGTCGGGGAGCTAAACTTAATTATTGGGATCTTATTTTGAGAGAAATCAGTTGCATTGGGAGTTTTGAACATGTGGACTACCGGCACTGATTTTAATTGCTTGCTTTTTAAAATAGCACAAAAGGAAGAATGTGGAAGATTGTTTGCTGCCGTCTACTTTCAACCAAGCATGCACTTAACATCAAGACTACAAAGTTCATCACTCTTCCACACTGGAATTAAACTCAGCAAATGGACTACTCAATCTCGAGAAATAGTTCAAAAGCTTAAGTTGTTGGCCTTGAGCTAAGGGTAGGGGTTGGACAAATCGCAGACTTATCAGGCATTTCTCACAAAACTGTGATTTTTATAAAGAAAAGGAAGTAGAGGTTGTGATGCAATCTGGAGAAGCTCGATGGGTAAAATATCAGGCGAGTTCACCGGAACGAAACACTTCAACTCTGACCTCGCCGTAAATGTGGTTATATTCCCATTGTCATGAAAACATCCAGAAATCACGCATTAAAGTGAATATTCAGTCGTAGAAAGTAGCCATCGCTACCACAGTCGGGGCATAGGAGTGGGAGAGCAAAGGAAAGAATGGACGAATGTGACTCAAGGGGAAGAATTGCGAGAACATAAGTTAAGACAAGTGTGTGAAGTTTATTGCATCAGATTAAAACTGCACTTATGACCACAAACAGCAAGGTAGGAAGCCATGCTGACGTGCACTTCTGCATGAGTGACAGAGGAGTTTAGAAGGAAGGTTCAATCGGTATTGTCCTGTAGGAGGTGTGAGGTCAGTGCAGTATGCTGCTACCCTTCAATTCAATCCTGCATGGAGAAAGCGAAGTCTTTTGTTCCCATTTCGCACTGAGCTTTGTCAGCAGAAATTGACGCCAAATTAAATTGTGATCGTAAACGAGTCGCGGACACTAAATTATCAGTAGTACAAAATACGGTGCCAAAAATCCTCATACCTTCACTTACATCAACGATCGCTTTAGTGCTGAGTTCATTGGCACACAAGAACTGTCGTGGGTATAAAGGACAGGGACGTGTTAACAAAGATGGCTGTCAGACGAGTGGGTTCGACGCGTTTAGTGTGCAAAGTGGCGTTGACTCCAAAATTGCGCGTCTTCATATACACCCGTATTAACATGCAGGTAGCTTTGCCAAAAGCATGTGATCCAAAATTGTTCCGTCGCTGATGACTGCGATTTATCTGGGATTGTTAAGTTTGTTTGCGGTTTGATGAGGTGCAAATATGACTGTGTCGATAGATAATTTGAAGCGGTTATGGCATGAGCAGCATCCTCCCAACACGCAGGCTGAAATTTGGTCCTCAAATCACTACCTTTATTTGATAATTATTGGCGTCCAGTATGTGTGTATGGCAAAGCACTTCTGCTTCCAGGATGGAATTCATCCTTTCAGAAGTCTACATTATCCCACCGATGCTTCATATTTGTACTTAGTCAATGAGAACGGTTTCTAAATGCAGTGACAATAATATGCGGAGCAGTGTGGAATTTATCGCAATATGGGCGGAATGCTCAATATATTTTGGTTTTGGATACTTTGAACTTTAGCCATAAAGTTTAATTCAAGCAAACCTTTAAAGGCATATGAATTTCATTTTATCCATAGGCTTGATGTACTATTTGTGCTGACCTTAGCAACTAAGGTTTGGTGGTTCGGCATTTATATTTACAAATTTTTCATGTGCCTACACGTTTCTAGTAAGTCATCGTGTAGGAACACACAGCTCAACTCACGCCGTCACCTCACAGTACTTAATTTCTTTGAAGCATTACACAATTACTGGCGCTTGTGTCGCTTATACACCGGGTGGAAATGCCGATTCGTCTTTTCACTGATGCTGCCTTTGGACACAGCCTACAGATATGAAAAAGTCCCATCTTTAGATGACAGCTATTGCACTTCCTCGTAGAGAAGCAAAAAGCTCGTTATCTCCACATACATAATCTTGCCTCAAGTCATTTGTTAATTGTTGGCAAATGTAAGATGACTAGTCTTGACATTTGTAAATAAGAGAAGGAAAATGTGCCGTACTGCATTAAGCCAAAGTAATGAACGCGCTCCATTGACTAGCGAAAACTGAATGATTCCATCACCCGTCACAGTCTCACCTTGTATGTTTCTGTCGAATGTTAGCCGAAGGGATGGGAATCTCAATACCGGTAGTTTGAAAGAAATCGCAGTATACCAGGTTGAAACCAATTAACACGATTAATGGCCAAGCTTCTTTTGGAAGTGCTCAAACTTCTTAAAGGGTCCTTGCTAAAAAATAATTCCTTTTATACATCTGTCTACACCGCTATGTGCTTCCTCTCTACTAGTGGAATTCTCAAACGATGGTTTCCAACACACCCGGGTGTTTTGAAAGCAAAATGACTTCGGATAAGGAGAAATACCACTTCGCAACTCTGCTGATATTGAGACTAGACCAGTTTCCGAAGTCTACGAATTCAATGATTTTGGAGATAAAGGAGCTATGTTCTACCTACTCTACTGACTTCGGCTTTTGGTGATTTTGCTTTGATATTCAGGCATTTTCCACTTTTGACACATTTCTTCAAAGCTGCCATGTGGGACACAAATGCGTCCTCACCTTAACGACCTGTTTTATAAGATCGAGACTGTTTTACGCTTATTGGCATGCATGTATTAGGCCAAATTGTTACACTGCCTTGCTTGTTGACCGTGCCAGCAGCCACAGCCAAGTATACTTGCAGATATGAATGAGCGCAATCTTGAGATTGTAACACTTAATTAAGCGTGGATCACACCCTGAAATCAACCATCACTTTTACGAACTTTAAATTTAAAAAAATTAACAAAGAAAATATTTACGATTGTATAATAAATCCCTCTAGTCAAATAGCCTGTTTAAAGGTGAGGTAAACGCGCACGGATACGGTCAAACCGAAGCTGTCAATTCATTGACATGTCTTGCGTGGTTTATGTGATCTCATCAACTGACGTTCTCTTACATTCCACTTTTCTCAACACATTTCCTCGCATGAGTAGATATTTCAGCGGCGAATGCTTAAAGGAGTGGAAATAGATTTGCTTAAAGCCAAGTCGTGCAATGGTAATGAAACGCTAAAAGACAATGCCCACTTAAATGTAAGATTATTTAATTAAAAATACCTCCCTCAAATATCATTCAAATTTAGTGCGTGTCTTCTCCTGATCAGCGCATTGTTTATGGCACAGCCTTTCAATTTGTGGGTATTTTGGTATCACAATAAAATCGTGCATTGTTTGGATAAGTCGACGTTTCTCTACCACAGTACATTGCAGAAACTAAGCCAAATCTACCCATACTGCTAGGATATAATGCATAAACGAGGTTTTATGGCTTTTGCGCCTACAAACCTGCTTCTTTGCAAATAATAGTGACTTTTTAGCTGCGGTAATTGTGCTGCTAAGGCAGATCCATGCAGCCTTACGAGGTCAGTGTGGGACGTGTTTAAATTCACAGGGACAGCACCCAGGGAATAGACACAAATCATGGCGGAAGTGATTATAGTACTACCGTGTGCAGTTCATTGCTCAGGTATGCTCGCTCCTCGTTTTTTGCATTTCCGGCTCATTTTTCTGTTTGCTTCTTCTTCATTATTGTATGTCAATACCAAGGTGGAAGGAGTCTCCTAACGACTCTCTCTATAAAGGTGAATTATGCTCTAAGATGTGAGGTTCTCGCGTTGCTGGGAAGCCTTTCGGAGTCTTATACCCATAGGACTACGAGTGAAAGAAGACTTGTGTAGGTGCACTACTGTACATTATTGAATATGCAATTGCGAATTGCGCATGCAAAAAAGCATTTTGAGTGCATAGAGCCCCAGATGAACACTGAGTTTAAGCTAATCTTAACCGTGCTGCTTGGCCACAGCGTTTCAGTTTTACTTTTATTGCAATTAGGCTCCAATAATGTACACCTCAACAACTGCCGCTGAAATCTATTTTTAAATGTTACAGGTGCGTGGCCTTTGGCAAATGGCGGAGTAGTCCCTGCCAATGGGACGAAGATACGCTTACACTCCCTCACTACATTATTCTTTCGAATTCTTTAATTTCTCAATGCACTCATTAGAAATCAGTCACTTAGCATTTTACTAGCTTGTTGGTTGCAAAACAAAGCGCATTACATTTCTAAAAAATAGATTGTTGAATCCTAAAATGCTTGTTGTGTGCATCTTGACGAATCGCTAATTTATGCAGTCTTGGATGTAAACTAGTCTAAATGCGGATTGACATTTAATCCTACGGGGTTTAATTTGTAACCCAAATAAATGCATCTTTCATATCTTTTATCCTCTTGGCATTGCTTTTATTTTAGAGAGAGCGAGCCTCACCATAGATGACGTAACTAAACAAGAAACGACTGAAATCATGGTATAAGGCAGCGGTCTGAAGCTGATATCAACCACCTACTTTGTGCTTGATTGCAAGTTCTGAAGGCAATGTTTCAATTCTGTTGCATATTGTCGACCTCTATTCTGGCTGGAGGTACGCAACCGACCCGTGGTAAGATGCCTTTTAATATTTGACTCAGATCAGCTTACATAAGGAAACTACACCAATGTATGCTCTTTGTTATTCGAACGCGCAGCTTTGTGTTGAGATGTCTACAGCTCCATTTGTCTGCAACCACTCACATTGGATCACTCTCATTTCACACATTGTAAGCAGTTGTAAGCGGCCACGTTATTTCCCTCTGGCATTCGCCAGAAAACGTGTTCTGTTTCACACAATGCGTAAACTTTCAAAAATTCCTAATTTTGGCTCAACGATCTCTCTTGTTTGTTACTACCTGGCTGCGAATTCAGCTTGGCTTTAGTAAGCACAATCATTCCCAAGATAAGTCCAAATGACATCCAAGAATGTTGGAATGATGTATGCATTGGCAGGCAAGGTTTGATAAGAAACGCCAAGCATTAAGTCAAAAGGAGCAAATGTATACATTCAGTACAACTGTTTTTCAAAATGAAAAATTGCATTGTGGTTTTTAAGTGAGCACTTATGAATGGTGGGAATGCATTCCTGCAACACGGAAGCCTGCAGTGGAAAGAGGTTTGATCGTCAGGCAAAGATTGTCTCAGTTATAAATGTTCACTTACGCAAAAGTTTAGGCAAGTATCATTCCTATGGAGACGAACAGGATCCCAGAGTCTGCGAATGTCATATAAGAGCCCCCACTTCCTATCTTCCGTGCCTCTTCTTTCTTTTCCTTGCCTTCTTCATCTCCTGCACTTTTTTCCTCCTCTGGTTAAAAACACTTTACTTAGACCACAACGTGACACAAAGAGTGTTTAGGTTAAATTCAGTAGAAACCAGCCTTAACAAATGCCACGAGGCATGCAGCTTTGAATATGCAACCGAAATCTTATGCAGAGTGTTTAGCGAAAACACTACAGGCACCGGTTTACCGATAGATGGCGTTTTAATTGTTTTGACGTAGTACACAACCATGTCATTTTCTCTAAGCGCTTCGAAGAGTAAAATGTATGATTTGTCATGATCCGATATTTTGAGAGTAATTGCTTAAAGTGAGAAACCGCCATTTTTATGATGAGGGGCGTCGGAGGGATAAACTGGTTTTGCAAACAGTTTGAATCGGTCTGCATGGAGTTCAGCCAGACCTCGGGTGTCCCAACTAAACCGATATGTCTGAGGGCCTACGTGGCTCCAATTAAAGTGCCGTGAAAGCAGGGCCAATTCTGTCTTGTTGACATCGGTCATCGTCATTGCTGAAAAGCAGATAAATATGCATTGATCACTTAATTTGCTCGTATTCTTTCCAAATCAGTCACAAGGATGCAGAAATCCATCTATCCTCAAAAGTGACCATTCAGTATTCAAGAACCTGTTGTCACTATTAGGGTTCTTTACTACGTCTAGCCAATTTCATTTTATGCTTTACAAATGAATGGCGTGCTGCCGTTTGAGAGGAGGATAAATTTTGACCTGTGCATGACATGCCCATCTTACCTGAAAACTGAGCTCTTATTCACTACTTCATCTAACCGAAATGTAGATTTTAACAGCATTCCTCTGTATTTGAGGGGAATATTAACAGGTTGCCAATGCCTTTCAGTGATATTTGTCTCATAGTTACCATTGTTATGTTCAAAGTGTTTACCCGATGGCGCCTATACACAAACGGCCAATTGCTCATTTGTTTTGAAACAAGAAACATTCAGTGTCACCTGCGTTGACGACTCACTGCATATTTAGGTGGTGAACTGCATGGCGTTGTGGTATGATGTGATGTTTTGCATTCAATTTAACAATAATCGAAACCGTGTGTGACCCTCTGTGGACAGACATGGTTGCGGAGGAGTCGGTGGATCTTTGCACACCACCAAGAATACAACTTATGTCGGTAAAGAAATTATGACCGATCTATATGAGGCGAAACCTTAATTACTTGCCAGAAATCTATCTCGAAATGCATTAAGTAGTTGCTATCCACAGTGCGGTAATCTGATTCCATCTTGATAGAGCGAGTGAAGTAAAAACGTGTTACTATTAACGAGGTTAAATCTAAACGCCGTAAATCTCAGAGGAATGACAAGCAACAACCACACAAATATTCCACTTGTTTCTTGAGATAGTATCTCCTTTCAATTCTGCATTTATAGCAAGAGTCAACAGAGTTGGGATGCGTCATTAGGAATGCAAACATTTCATAGTTATTTTTTCTTTTGACATGGAATTCCAGTGCAACACTTTGCACTTTGACCGTCTTTCACGCATGGTTTGCACAGCAGGTCAACCATTGTGGTACAGGTGGGATCAAGCATGCATCGGCACACTGCATGACGTTCCCGTACTAATAAGCCTTCTTGTTGTAATTGATCCAAATAAATGATCTTATCAACGCGGTCACATGCTGCCTACCACAGTGCAGATAGTACAGGTCGCTGAACATGACCCACTACCTAGCATGTGAGACCAATGCGTGCATAACCACAAGCACTCGCTTACCCGTGGGTAGTGTTTCTATTATACCATTGTAAAGCCAAACGCTGACTTGACCTTTGAAGACTTCGAGACGAACATTGTACCGTTTATTGGGCTGCGGTCCACCGAGAGTGACTGCTCCAAGCCAGAAATCAGCAGTTTGTAGAAGTGGGTTGTCAGATGAATCGGCTGCCGTTACACTTAGAACAATGTGGTTGGCGTCGAGTTTAGCCAGATTGTGAATATCCCAACTTAATTGGAAAGTCCGAGGATCTACACGACTCCATTGGAAGTAGTGGGAGATCGGGGTCCCTTCTGTTTTGTTCGCCTTCGCCATCATCAGTTCTAAATGAACAATAAAAATAGGTATTGATATCCCGTACGGAAATTTCGGTGCTAACATCCTAACAGTGGTGGAAATGAATAAAAGGTCCTCACAGCGATTATACCTTCAAGATCTTAAAATTTTTCCTGCTTTTGGCTAGGCATGAATGCAAGTAAGTGCTGTCATCCAAAAAAGAGCTTGGCATTTCTATTTGCATGCGCACTCGTGAAGTTCATGAAGACAAGGCTGTTTGTTTACATTTGGTTTATTTTGCGCAGGTAAAAGTCTAATACAATTTAAATATCGACTGCCATTCGCAGTAGAAATTCATGCAATTGTTCATGCAGTGAAGCATTGAAATCAGAAAAGGTGAAGATATGGCACCCATACTATAACTACCATACTAAACTAAATCGCATCTGGAAACCATCTGTGTTGACGCATGGATAGTATTTGTGGTCAGGACGTAGAGTGATATTGATGCTGAGACTGCACTGTCATTTCTGTGCATCAACGCCCTCAGAAGTCTGATTTCCGGTAAGAATCACAGCACACTGTGCACTTGTCATTTTGAGCCACTGCGCAGATTCGTAGTTATCAATGACACCACCAACTTCGAAAATGCTAGCAATGGTAGCAGTGAGTCTGTTCACCATTGAAGTCAGCAACGGCAATGAGGAGACGAGAAACCACAAAGTGAATGGGCAGATCCCTAATGCCACAGTGGAGTTATGCGGATGGACTCCCAGAACCTGCATCTCATCATCAATTAACCTCCATTCTTCTACCCATCTCTAAAGCCGCAACTTAATTTTCCTGTGGCACTTAGTGCGCACATTGAAGTGAGCCAGCAGTTTGACAATGTACCAGCTACTGCAAATTATAAAAATTCCGTGCAGCCATATCATTCAGATGAAGTGAGAAGCAGGTACATTTGAAGAGTAACTTGCAACTCAACATCAAGTGCGAATGAAAAAATCGGATAGATTTAAGCTCAACAAATCATCCCGGCGGTTTCGATTTAACTTGATGGTGCCGTCGTAGTAAATGACCAAGAGCACTACATTATTGCTTGCGAGTTTTAATTACATACCAAATAGCTCATATTTGCTGTGATCTGACCTGTTTCGTGGGTGTTAATTGCACGCCGCTCCAGAGGCAAATATCGGTGTGCATTGGCGCAGGTTACTTTAACTTTTCTCAATCTGAAGAGTTAAAAATGTGAAATTACGATAAAATGAAGCTCTCGCACTACAGCATAAAATAAAACGTTAATATAGTAAAGAAAGTTTCCTGACTTAATAAACATCAACATTTGTCAAATGCTTTTTCGTGTATACTAATCAGAGATATTTGCCAGATACCATCTTACCACGATCTTCTGTGGGTCCTTTCGCCAAAGAGAAAGTAGCCCATGCAATGAGACAGACATGAAGCGCCATCTTTACTCCACAAATACTTGGCATTCACAACTTATTATGCATTTATAAGAACTGTCTGCCCTTATCTCAGCCTATGAGGTGTGTTGACCTTGACCTGCAAGACGACTTCTCCATTCATACAATAGCAGCTATCATGTTTTGACGCGCGGGAGCGATTCCACCCTCAGTGCTCACATTCGTTACCACTGAGGTGCTAAGAGCCGAACCGTGGGCAGCGTGCGAAGTGGATTCTTGTGAGACCATAGGCTGACTTTCTTGTCGCTTTAAATTCAACTATTGCGTGTGAGGCGTGATACGAAAGCTGCATCAGCTGTAGAGCTTTCATCCCTACTCAAGCACTAAGGGACTACTGTGACTGCAATCGTGAACCTCCTACTAGGCCTTGCCATGCTTTCTTACGAGGGTGGACGATTTGTAACATATGTGCAGGCTGCCAAAATTATTACTAGTCACATGCGTGCTGTGTTATCTGCAGTGCTTATTTCTATGATTTGGTCCAGCATAACTGTCTTTGAAATTGAACAGATATGTGGGATTTTCAGAAGTCAGCCAATGTCGCATACAAAAGAAATGGCCTTAGAAGCAGAAAAAAATCCATGTTAGCGGTTGGATAAAAATGCAAGGAGAACACCCTAGATGGCGGTAGGGATAATGCGCTAATAGAGTGGTCTCTCTTCTCTGACCTTCTGTAGCTTAGAAAGCCTAAGTGGCAAAGACGTCCAGAATGAGGGCAGGAAGTGGGTTGAAAATTGATTCAAGCGTGTTAGCTTGTGCCTCCGCTGGTATTTTGGGTAGTCCGCAACATATTTTTAGCAGCGTCACGAATACATAGACCTGATATCCCTGTCTACTAGTACAGTCAAAGATGGGTGTTGCGTGCAGAGATACGAAGGAAATTGAGCTACTGGCGTGGCCATGAGACCAGCCCACCCAGCGAAGACACATTGACTATTCAAGCCACTCTCAATCGGAACTGCGGATTAAGCCAACAGTAAATACATTGCAGATCTTCGTATGTTAAAATATGATTGCTTTTATGTTTTAACTTCTTTCACATTAGACATGCCAGAATTACAAATTGCATTTTGCATAACTTAGAGGACTGCCTGTGCCCCAAAACTGCAATAAGTCTTCTGTTATGGTATTTTAAGCCTTTTCTCTTTGTACAATTGGATAAATTCGTCTTTCGAAGCTAAATAGCTTTGCATTTTTTAGTAGACTGTGATGTCTATCAGCTTATCAGCAAAATGCGACCACGATTTGGTCTAATTTTGGCAAAGAATTATCTGAACTAATAAGTTTTAATCAATTTACGGCGTGTTTAATTAGCCACCTGTAGGTGTATTGGCTTAATGCTGATCGCTAGTTGTAAAGGTGCTAGGATAGAAATGAGAAGAAACTACCTAAAGTTTGGCTCTACTTGTTGCTACTGCCGATTCTGAACTTGATGTGACAAGAATGCGTCTGCTTATGATGCTGCGCCATCTGACAAGCTTCGCTAGGCAACTAAAGAACGAACCCTGTACCTTGGGTGCCTATTACATATCGCTCCATGCGCCACCAAGCTTTGCCATCTAGCGTGCCCGCTGTAGTCTTTTTATTCAAGTCCTATCCCTGAAAATTTCGAATAGGCTGCCTCATAATCTGAATTATGCAATTACCCTGCCCACACCTTCTTCACTACAAGCTGAACTTTCACACAATATTTACTCCGTTACTGCAACATAGTCAGTAGTAGTCCACGTTACGCATGCATCTACAACGAAGGACGGATAAATTTTGACCGATGGTAGATGGGTCTTGGTTAATATGCTCTGTGTAAAATTGTAAGGAATGCGAATATTTGTCTCAACTGCTATTGCATTTTAGACCTGTTTCTTGACAAATGACATTGGAAATGGGCTAAATTTAACTTGTCCAAAGGAGCCTTCGTGACTTAGTTGGAGCAGTTAATGCACCCACCTGCCACCTTCTAGTACCATTTATAATCTTTAGTGCTGCATTCTTAGGCAAATACTCTATTCTCATCCCCCGTTCCTTCTGCTATCTAATCCTCTTCCTAGTCTGCGGAGTAGTGTGGATTGCTTAACACGTTTTAAATGGCATTTTGTGGCAGTGATTGCGTTTGTCGTTAAATTACCTTAAATAGAGCCTAGTTGGAAGTTTGTTGATTACAAGCTAGAAGTGTCGGTGTGTCCACCAGCCTGTTTAATTGGCAATGAGAATGAGAGGTGCTGGATGGATGAGGGTGAGCCTCGTGGCCGACTGTGTCTTCTGGCAGACGCTGAACGTGTATGCGTTTCTATCACGAAGCTCTTCCTCCTCCATGTATCGTGTCAACCCTCTATCAAGTAAAAGCATGGCGAGAAGGGTTTTATTTGTAAGTTCCTCATCCCAGTAATTACAGCAAACTTATGTTAGCAAAGTCTGGGAAGCTGTGTAACGCTTTACTGCTCCGTACTGCAAAGAAAATACAAAAGAGTGTTGTTTGGGTGGTATGCATGGTGGAAAAGAAGAAGAATCTAACATCGCGCCTACCCTTGGTCACTGTCTGACCAGCAGGTAGCTCCTAAATTCTGTTACGGGAAATTAAGAGATCTAAAGACAATTTCTGAAGCCGGGACATCAGTGCCTATGCTACTTATTCGCACATTGGCCTTCAACTAGCAAATACGATTGGAAAATTTTTCTTAGATGGCTCAGCTAACTAGGCTGCCCATTCTCTCGAAAGACACCTTTTTTGTCGCCAAGTGTTGTAGTGGAAGTGATGCAAGCGATTTTATAATCCTGCCTTATCAAATTGTTGTGACGTCGAATGCAGAAGAAATTTGAGGTGCCCTCATTTTTCATTCCTTCTGTTTTATTTATTTAACTAATGCGGTTAGTGACTTGGAATGAACTTTTCAGACATCATTTTCACGGCA
Source organism: Taenia hydatigena (assembly GCA_036345935.2). Lineage (NCBI taxonomy): Eukaryota > Metazoa > Platyhelminthes > Cestoda > Cyclophyllidea > Taeniidae > Taenia > Taenia hydatigena. The sequence continues at coordinate 18,922 of JADWOT020001765.1, read as the reverse complement.
CCATTTCGCCACACTGAGGACAACAATGGTATGAAGCAAAGACAGAAATCTTATTATCTGAGATGAGGTTGAGTTAGAGCTTGCTGGCATGGTTTGGAGACGTCATCGCACATCCGACGTACACAGCCCACCATCACGAAGCGGCTAATGATGAAGAGCAATAACATTAACGCATCAATAACGCTAGTCATCAACATCCACGTGTGTTTCAAAACTTTATCGAGCTGACGCATTGTTGTCCCCTCTTCGTCATTCCACTGGGGCCTGAGTCTCATCCAGCTGGCCGACAGTAATGGGGTAGGGATGGGCGTGTATTGTGTTTCTACTCACCCCAAGACCAATGACCTAAGGCGACGTAAGCTCTACCCAAGGGAGAGATGTCCGTTACAGTAGGCTGTCGAATGCTTATTCATTGTGGTCTTGATTAACCTATGGGAGCGGCTATGCAATGCTGCATGATGGTGATGATACTCCAGTTACCCTATGAGCGCTTACCTCCTAGGTAAATGAGGTTGATATTGGAGTTGTAACGTTGCAGTTTTCGGTTTTGACGATGCGATCGACTCAAATTATAAGCGTTATGTGATCGAACTTATGCAGTCGAATGATGAACCAGTTGAGAGAGTGATTAGTTATTGAGGGAATGTAAGACATGTTTTATTCTCCATGCCTGGGTTCGTTTGACCATTCCGAGAAGACAAGCATGAAATAACAAAGGACTGCGGCGTTTGTTCTTTCGACAGAAATTGTTGTTAGCATTTCGGGTATGGGTAAATTCGGTTGAAGCAGCATTGAGCTCCGTGGTGGCAATGAGATTTGTGCCCAAATACGGTAAAGGTGATTTAGAACAAATAAGATGTTTACTGTAAGGTACTGATCAAGCCTTGGAATTGCCATGAAATATAGGTCTGACTCTGATAGACACTAACCCGGACCGCTTTGATGGGTTTAGCGTCGTCATCGCTTATACGTGTGGTGCATCGACCTTTGTGAACTCCCACCTCCAAAACAATTCATTTTAGTGGCTTTGAACTCCCTGCATAGCTCCCACGAGAACACCTTTAGACGAAATCAGTTTCCTTATTTTTTTAAAAAATTAGGGTGCACAAAGCGGCTGCCAAAAGTCAAAACACCAACATCAGAGCCACTAAATGAAAGGCAGCTAAGGTCGGTCAGCAGCCGCTTCATTGGGAAAGCCAATAGCTCGCTTTATCCATTTTACTAGTTTCCTTATATCCTCGTCTTTACTACCCTGCATTTAATCTGATTCAGCACCAAGCTGTATTGCAGGCGACTCACCGGCCTTCTTTGTTATGAAGCGCTGATTCCGGAACCATATCTTAACCTAACAGTGAAGTCAAAGGTGTGACGAAGTTAGACGACTCAGTCGTAGACAATCAAGCACTACACACTAATAATTGTCTAGTAAACATTTAATTTAACACTCTAATGCTTGACCAACCTGAGGCTCTGTCAAGTTGATGCGACGCTCCAGTTCTTTGCGTTCATGCATATTGAGATGATTTTTCTTGTTGAGACATTTCATCTCGCTAATTTGGTACAGGGTAAAGAGAATCATGCGTCTGGCTTGATTTCGTGTCTCAGATACTGCTTGGTGTACCTGAGATTGTTCTGTGGTTGGCGGTGCAAAGAAGTTTCCCGAATCAGGCATAGATGTCGTGGCAACAATTTGCTGGATAAGAGAGTAATTTGGAAATGAGGAGACGCTTGCAGGGAGTTGTTGACATGTGCGTTGTGGTAGTAACGGTTGATACTCTTGTGGTTGTAGCAGCTGCTGATTTAGCTTGGATGAAGTGTCAAATGGGAGTGGGTTCGGTGATGGAAAAACTGGCGACGTAGTGGTAGATTGGGGTTGGCCTGAGCACCCACCTCGCTTTGGGGGTAAAGACATGTCGATGCAGGATGTCCGTTGTAGTGCAGGCTTTGGAGTGCAATGCGATTGAGTACTGCAAAGGGAAAATACAGGCAGTGCTTCTAGGCGATCCGAATCATTTGAAGTAGCCATATGAATTTTCAGCCGTTTTGGTGGCAAAGAATTCAGTGTGTTTTGTTTTTCTTCGTCGAGGTTCCGTGGCGAACACATAAGAAAGCGATTAATTCTTAAAAAAGCTAGAGGTTTAGATCGAACAGAGACCGTCTCTTCCGTCTTTTGTGACGTAGGTGTTTCTTGTTCCACTCGATGTTGCATGGCTGGCGGCAAAGCCGATTTGGCGATTTGTTGGCAATGCGAGTTTTTCCATCCCTTAGGTACTACGGGACGTTCCGTATTTGGAACGCCTGAGAAAGTAAGACGACTGCAATAAGAACGCGTGTATTTGCATGTTACTAGATGCCATCTCCACATTTTTGGTTCAGAGGTTTTACGTGTCGAGTGTACCATTTTGAGTGTGCGGTTGGGTCCTGCTTGACGACAATCCTGCTGCCTCAACTGGGTGTAGATGCGTGGTCGTTGGGACGGCTTCAAGGGACATTGTACAAAAGTATTCAAATGTCAATCCCGACCGACGTGTAAATAAGAAGAAGAACTGAGTAATAAGGATTGATGTAGAGCTTTTTCTACAGTGATCGTGTTAGGTTTCCTAATGCAGCTGCAAAATTGGGCAGCTGCAAGGGACTACAAATGAGTCCAGCCACAATCCATGATGACCGATGGACGGTAAATCATAAAGAAAGCATAAAAGCTTGAGGCGCACATGTGTGCAAACAAAAAGGCACATAAAGATAAAACGCTTTGATAAACAATACCGTTGGCTTGCAGTGTTGTCCGATGTTGGAGTTGCTCAGGATTGAGGAGGTCCACAAGCTTCTTCACTGTAAAGCTGGGCATGCCGAAATTGCAACTACACAGATCTGTGTTGCTCTTTCGACTGAGTCACTGCATTTATAAACCATTGGAGCCAGTAAAATCTCTTTTTATGGGTCACATCAATCAGATTCGACAAACTTAACCTTGTCGAGCCAACTACCCTCAACGAGGTCATGTCATGCTCAATCCTAATCGGTTGATCCGATGTCAATTTTGTTGGTGATATGCATGATGATGTGCCTACAAAAGGTAGATGTGTATGCATCACGTGGTGGCCATAGAGCGCAACGCGTATCCCTTCATGTGTCACGGCCTCAAAGGGCGGCAGGATTTGCTTCATGATAAAAATTAAAGTATGGTAAAAAAACGAAAATAAAACATAGCTAAAATACAACAAACCCACATATTTGGCATAGAATCTAACACATCGAATGATAAGAATAAGAGGCCGATAGAACATTAGACTACGTGGCAATCGATGTTAAGCTCGATCCTTTAGCTCCTCCTCCTTCCTTCCGTACCTCTGGTGACTAGGAAGAGTGTTAGACGGCAAAAAAAGGAGGGCAGAGATAAAGTACTTGCTTAAAAATGTGACAATGGCGATTGTAGAAGGTACTAGGAGGTAGCGGGTGGATGCATTAACTGTTCTAAATCATGAAGGATTTATTGGGCAGAAAATTTAATCCAGTTTCCAAATCAGATGTCAGAACGGGTCCAAAAGGTAATAGCAGTTGCGACAAATATTCACACTCCCTACAATTTTACACAGAGCATAATGATACAGACACACTTACCAACATTTGCAATCTATCCGTCCTTTGATTCATTTGCATGCTTCAGTAACCTAGTTGTACTATAAACTTTGAGAAATTTATCTACGGAAGACAAACGCGACCATGCACGGGAGAAGATAGGCAAAAGTTGAGCCTTTCCATTAGAGGCATAACAGCTCACTCAACTCAGCATTGCCATTTATCCTCCCCTTTTTTGAGCAGCGCAGCTTACTACATCGCTTTAACCATTTTGGAGGTGAGTCCACGTAGGTCGATGCGTCACACACATGAGTGGTGACGACGCTCAGCTTATCGAAGTGGTCAGAAGTAATGTCTAGCAGGGTTTGGCTCAAGTTTTAAGTCAATTTTGAAGCCTGACCAGTACCTTACAACCAATACCTCAAATGCGTTGAACCACATTTCTCACATTTGGACACAAATCTCATTGTCAACACGCAGCTCAATGTTACTTTGCTTGGCCTCACTCTTACCTAAAAAACCCATTAATTAGTGTTACCTTAACTAGGTCTTACTAAACAAAGTTGCCAGAGAGAGAAAAAGACCAAGACAACCAATAAATTTCTGTCAGGAGAACAAACGCTAAAGTCATTCGTTTCATGATGCCCATGCATTGGAAGGGTAGATCAAATCCATACTCTGAGCATGGAACACACTTTGTATGCTCTCAGTATTCCTTTTCTTCCTTAACTGATTTATCGCTCATCTGAAGAATTTCAAGCATGATTTCCCTCTCATATGAGCATGTGAAGTAAAAAATGCCGAATGCTGCAATGTTTAAACTTTAATGTCAACCTTATTCACCCAAGAGTTAAACGCTTTATGGGGTGGAATCAGAGGTCACGTTGAGTTGTAACTGGAGTGCAGAAGTAGCCTCAATCAACCACCGTTATCTAACAATTCATAGTCGCTTCTGGAAGGTCCATAATGACCACGTAAAAGAAGCATTGTCTAGCCTACTCCAACTGATCGCCCTCCCTCCTGCTTACACGGTCGTCATTTAAGGTCAGCGTCTAGCGAGAAACAAAGGACACAACAAATGGCCGACCTACTTACTCCCCTTTCCCCCCATCACCATTATCAAGCTGGAATAAACTCAAGCTCCAGATCGACAATTTTTTTGGAAGCACGTAAAATATTAATGGCTGGCGGATCAATTTATGAATGTTTTCCTTGCAGCACCATCCACTTCCCAATGGCTGTGCCACAAGGCCTCTAAACTATGCCAGTGACACTTAACTTGATCTCTACATTTACAATTATTTTCTAGCCTTGATTACCACCATTTTTGTCGTCAGTGCCGCGAACCAGTGGGGCGGAGATGATACCAGACAAATGCATTGTAGGTCACAAGCAGCAATGGCGAAATGAATGTAAGAAATGGATGGGAAAGAAAACGCATCTTGACTCTTAGCCGAATTTGACGTTGCACATATTGGGTTAAGCAGGAGCAAGAAAAATCCTTGAAATACTTTTACAGCAACATTGGTGCTCAACGTATCTTTCGGGCGACAACTGAAGTGTCTTCAGCCTAATCAAAAGAAGGAACACCCAGGTTTACGGGAGGGGAGGTGGTTGGGGCAAGCAGCCTAGCTTGCTGAGCCAACTAAGGAGAATCCTTCAGTTCTATTTGCCAATTTTTTGTCATTCAAGTTCTTTATTTCCTGTGGGCAAGTCGTATCAAAAGATTGAAGGTAAAAACCAACTTAAGTTTGTCCAAGAGTTAAACATGCATCTATAACTAGAGACGAAAGGAACAGCTTGGAAGCGAAAGTTGAAAATGAGGACGGATAATGTTCTGCTGTGAGGATGAATGTAATGTCTCCATAAATGGGACCGATTGGATCCTTCCACATGACGCCAGCACTTCAATCATTACCTCTCGTTCATCAGCAAAGCAAAATTACCCTTTGACCACCGCCTCAGTATTTGAAAACAATGATCGACCCTAGGCGATAATCACGACATGAAATCTGACGGCCCACCAGGATGAATTCTAACCCTCTCAAGCGAATATCATATCATTTAAAAAGCACAAACTTTCCTTAACCATTGCACGGGAGATACTTCAGCACTTGGCGGTCGAGGGATGATTGAAGCTACTTTAGTCATGCGCTATCGCGTGTTTTCCTCACAATAGCGAATGTTTGGTGGCCCGCCACAGCTACCCTGTAAGCATCTGGGGATGGCTGCATTGTGCATTGAGGTGGTTTGCATCAGGAGCCGTCCAAAGATCAAGGGGAAGTCCGCGGTGTCCATGCCAACATTGTGCTTGCATAAAGCAAAATAAGTGGTAAAAGCCCAATATATTGAATGGATGCTCTTAAGCAAGCGTAAGCTAGATAGACTCGCTTCTGATGGCCAATTTGCTTTTGTTATCAGCAATGACTAGTCCGCTTACATTTAGTTCACATCCAAGTTATTTAACCGATCCTGACTACGTCTGTCTAAAGTCTCGAGGCCAGACAACCGTCTACTTGCAGTAAAGGAAGAGAACGAGGAAGAGACAGAGAGTGAATGAGATTGTGTGATCTCTTGCGACATTGCGAACCGCCTCTCAGTGCTTGGATAGATGCGCCAGTTTTTGAAAAAGAGCCCTCTTTCGAACACATTCGAAGTGTTGCAAGAAGATCTATCGCACAATCAAATGACCCCAAAAAAAGAAAACTATGGCAGAATATGGCGCCCATTTTCCACCTCGATAGTTAAACTCAGAGGTTAACTGACACGATAGGAGAAAAGTGAATGCGGCAAGTAGTTTGCTGACACGAAATATAGGCAACATTTAATTAGAAAACAGCAAGCTTTTGTCATTTTAAGGACGACTAAGTTAATTCTGCTACAAGCGCTTGAGGCTTATAAGGTAGAAACGTATACGCCTCAGCGTTGAGTTCTGCCAAATGTGGGACAGACACAACAGACGCCTCACATGCTTAGTGGGATGGTGATGTGGGCTATTCTACTCCCCTCTCCTTCCAACGGCTTGACGGGCATTAGAGGTCAAAGTGTTATGGCGAGGCACAATGTCACCTAAGATCATGGAATGAGCTAGTCAAAAGATCAGACGGATACTCACAAAGGGTTGTCTGCAACATCCACCCTGATTTGAAGCTGACCCTATACGGATATAGGGGGCATGAAGATATTTTTGTCGCACAAAGTAGACCGTAGACAATTTTCAATGGAGTCTAATGGAGGTCACTCCGTAGCTGCCATGTCGCCACTTTCCCACCGTGGTGAAAAGTAAAAGCCATTTGTGTTGTGTTTGTTTGTTGTGATGAAAGGCAATGGGTGGATTGCCAAATGGATGTGTTCACTTGGTGTTGGCTGTGATTCCCTGCAGTCATCTATGAAGCGCTGCATTTCCATCGCCACGAGTATTTACTAGCTTTGCCATTTTCATGGAAAGTAATGTGGACCAGGCAGAGCAGAAGCATTCTTCTAACTCACTATACGTATCGCAATTAGGCAGCCATTTATTGGCCAGAGAGTAAGGAAGAGTAGGCTTGATACCATACGGTTCTATTATTTACTCATCATGCTTATTACCCAAACAACATTCCTCCGTGTTAACCTTGCAGTACAGCGTCTAATAAGTTGCTGGTATGGGTTCGATGCAATTACTGCGCTAATAAACTTACCTATGAAACCCTCATGACCATGCTTTTCACTCTATAGGAGAGTGGCATAAAACACGGAAGAGGAAGACCTCCGTGATGGAAAGGCATACACACTCAGCGTCTGCTAGAAGCCACAGTCGGCCACGGGGCTCACTTGCATCCATCCAGCGCCTTCTCTTCTCAGTGCCCGATTAAACGGGTTAGTGGACGCACAGCCATTTCTGTCCTGTAATCTAAAGCAGTGCCAAAGGCCTTCCCTGGCTAAATGACTGCCCTTTATAACGCACTAAGTCATACGCATTACTCCACGGTAAACGAAGAATGTTTTACGACACAAGGGAAGAAATCTTGTATTTGCTAAGGAATGTAGAACTGAAGATTGATGAAATAATTTGAAGGTGATAGGTGGATGCATTAACTACTCCGACTAAACCATCGAGGCTCCTTTCGACAGGTAATTATTCAGCACAATTTCCATATCATTTGTTAAAGAAAACATGCCCAGAATGTATAAGCAGCCAAGACAAATGTTTTTATTTTCAGAAAAAACATACAGAACATAGTAAATCAAGCATAAATAACGTTTGTTGCATCTCAGCCATACCTTGCCCTGGATGCCTTCGGTGCACAGCCACCGACTACGCTTCAGCAAGCGACCTGCATCGATGCGCGCACAAGTGGAATGAAGATAGCACTTCAAATCATCACCTTGGCCTGTTTGCATTAGCAGCATACTAACGGCTTACAAATGGTCAGAAATTTCTTTGCATGACTACTTATGTTCTGGAGCACGTTTCCGCAAAGAATTCTTCTTTAAGGTCGAGGTTAACGCCCAGACTTGAAAATGCCACCTTCTAATTATTGCCCAACCACGTCAATGAAGATTGCAACGGAGGGATATAAAAAGCTCGATTGTGGCGACATAAGCAGGAGCAAACGAAGCAATTCAATTAACACTCTTAACTGCAAAGTGAGACCTCGTGCAGATGTACCTGTGGCTAGGCGGAGACATGAAAGCTTTGGGCAGTAGTGCTTGCATTCTCTACCCCAGCCAGGATGGAATGTTTAAGCTGCCTTGTTGTACGAAGTAAGGCCTCATCCTAAACTATCTGTGCACTTCTCTTCCCTGTTCTTTAATGAGCCACAAATACTTGGTCACGTGATTCATATCGAGATGATTACCAGTGAGGGTCAATCTTCTGTTTCTTGCCATCCTCAACGCAATGAATAGTTTATTCAGTTACGTTAAACGAATCACATCATATTTTGGTCATGATGGAGATGATAATGGTGGTAGAGCTGCTGCTCGTTAGAATCAACCAACACTCTTGGTGATGGAATCCCGAATTCCACTATACGGGCACTGCAACAGACAAATCTTCGAAATGGACTCTGCGTAATCTTATCTTGAGGAACATTCAGGAACAACAAATCTTGGAACACCTAATATCTAGTAATGCGAAAATACACACACGGTAATCTATCCAAGCCTCCACGTGGCGGAATCAAAGTTCCAAACGCTCAATTATATCAGGTTGCGTTCAATGTTTACAATAAATTTCTTCTTGTTATGCGCAATGGCTAGACACTTTAGACACCTTCAGATAGCGTGAATATCAAAATAAGAACGGACTATCAAGCACTTACCAGTTTAAAAACAATGCAAGTGACTGATCGTTTAGCTGCATTTCCTTTACGAGGAACTGTGACACCAGAAATTTTACAGCTTCATGCAGAAAACTGTATACTTATGCCAATAAAATTGCATGCAAGGAGTGCCCCATTCGGTCCATAACTGGCAAGGTTCCATCATTTTGAATTCTAACTCTTGCTAGACTATTCTGGTTCTTCCGGAGCTCAAGGCAAGCGGTACAACAGGGCATTAATGCATGGCTCTGAATAAGTGATTAGGGCGAACCCCACTAATATCGGACTGCTGAGGACTTTCACTAAAGTTGCGCATTATACTAACTAGGATTTAAGCCTACAATGGGCTCCTTTCGCATACAATTCATGCAACAATTAATATTTTACTGTAAATAAGACTTACAGGCCGTAATACGAGAGTGTCTCCTAGTATCTTTACATCAAGTACGGAGGTAGCAGCAAACAGTAGTGAGTCCAAGAGAAGGCACAAGTAAACTTGTAGCATCACACGCAAGCACCCACGACTCTCCTATATGAGCCAGAAGAAGCATCAAAACAGGCAAATTTTGGAATATCGTCTATCGAAATGGAAAATTAGTACGCGAATTCAGGCCACTTTTAAGATGCACTTTTCGTCACCTTTGGGATAAAGGTTTAATTTGAGTCAAGAGCGTTTCATCATCTATCAAGTGTGTTGTCTACATCTCACTGCTAGGTTTATAGCCGCTAACCTTTCAAAATTACATCTGCCATTCTGCAAAGGCGCGCCACCTATAAGATATGAAAATGAGTTTGCACGCTAATGGCTGTAAGAAAGACATCCAATAAGGGCAGTACCAAAGACAGGCTAGTAAGACTGGCGACCAGCGCAATACTTTTGTAGTTGAAAAGGATATTTGGGAGGCGAGGATGCAGCCATCACGCATTTAGTGATGAAAGTTTTATTAGAAATCACAGGAGGGAGGAGATAGTATCCTGAGCAACCTAACTTTACACTTCAGTACGCCAGCTCTAACCAAGACTTCAGATGCTTTTGAGGCAGAAGGCAAGGAAACGAAAGAGTGACGAGCTGCATCCTTATCTATTGCGTGATAATTGTGGCGGCAGGGACTGCACTGCCACTATCCAAAAAGCTGTACCTATCCACTTTTGTAGTCTCCTGAGACTTCCTCAAAGGCAAAAGAAGGAAAAGTTTTAAGTCATATATATATACAATTTTCATGGCATGGCATGGCTGGCCCACGCGGCACCTCTGTGACCGAGACCAAAACCGTCAGTCTAAACAAACACGGAATTACACCTGTCATCTATGTTGATAAGTTTGTAACAAAATTTCCAGCCTGCTCGAGGATGGCGCTTTAATTTCTTTATGTAGCGCTTGACAATTAAGTATCCTCTTTAATTAAATAGTAAGGCTTGCATGATGCATATTAGTATGAAACTTCTTGCAATTCCATTTTAATTTCAAATTAATTTACTTTTGATGATTAAATGAATTTAGTTTGTCACTATTACGTAGAGGAATTTCGGCAGTGTTTCCTAAACTAAAGTTGATTAGGTATTTTTATGAAGTCGTTAAGCATTCTCTAGAATAAAATGTAATTATTCGACAGTGGTTGTTCTAGTTTGGCAGTTTCATGGTCATCGGTTGTATTTGGTATGTCTGCTGATATGGTTATTGCGTTGCATGTTTTGATTGCGGCAGTATTTTGGTTGGGTTAGTTCTGTCGGTTTAAGAATGAGAGCGGCTGCCTTATTTTAGGCTTCAAGTAACATCAATGATGACTAGCCGAACCTTAAGGATGACGGGAATGCGCTGGCCTGTGGTAATGTATCTGGTAAGCACCAAGGGATTACCAAAATGCCGAATTCAAAGTTTGAATTCTCTCGTGCTCTCTACTCCAGCCTAGAAGTTGGTGCGATCTATGCCGTGTCACAAATGCAATGTGACAGCTACATTTTCCTAATTGTTACAGTAATCGTGTCAGTGGAATTCGTAGTGCTCAACGGATGCAGATACAACCGTTGTGTCCTCCCTTATTATCCACTGATGAACCGAATGCCGCCTACTGTAACTTTAGTAGACGCGATCAGAACATGCCTAAGCTATGACCGTAAAGATTCTGCTGCGACTGAGACGTCAACGTTCAGCCAACCCCATCGTCGCACAGCGTGTCAATCCGCCGCCTTGATTGATCCTGCCTCTTTAAGTCTCAGCATGCTCCTGTGGATATGAGGATGCTCTTTAAATAGAGCATAGATGTTTTCACCCACCACTGGTATATTTTCAATATGGTTAGATCTGGAATTTGTGCTAATTGACATCGGGTCATGCCGCTGGCTGAATTTGTTCATCTTGCGCTTTTTGTTTTGGCTTTCCGTTTGGAAGGGTTGATGGTGCATGTTTGTCCAATACCCGTAATGCCATTCCAACGTAAACAAGGGAAGTTGTTAAGTAGGATTTAATGAATATACACGTACATTTGAAGAATTTAACTTGGGACAAGTTGCTTGCGTTTGTTACAAAGTATGCTAAATTCATAGTTACTGAATTAAGTGTACTTCATGCTTGTAGGCAATATACGGCAATTTGAGTCATTGCACGTGTAGGCATTTACAATGGACTGGTTGTCATCTCCAAATAAGTGATCTTTTTTCAAGTTTAAACAGTAGCATGGCATTACGCTCGGTTGTATCAAGCTAGCATGTTCTAATTAGTCTACTTGTGGTTAAAAGCTTGCTGCTGCTTTGCTGGTTCTTACTGTCTTGGGAAGTTGAGGAGGACCATTTCGTAATTTGCTGCACATCCTTGTGTGCGCTCAAATCTCGCTGAATGTCAAGCAATTCTGTATGTTCCTTTCCACTGATGCTATTTTGTAAACGAGCAAGAAGGCATGGGACAAGACGCGACTTTGACTGTGCTATAAATCTTGCCCACGCTCCTAATGCCACTTCAAAGGCTCACTTTAGTGGAGCGGCAAGTCAAATTTCAACATCGTGCCTGGGCAATAAAGACATCATGCACGCAGACGTTGAGCCTTAATCGTCAAGGTATCAACCGCCACGAGCGACCTGAGCTGGGATGACCTCAATGCACCCGGCTAACTTAAAAATACTTTGAAAATTCAAGACAAAATATACCAGATAGCCTGACTAGAAGGATTCGCATGCCACTAAAAAGGTAAAAAAGACCCGTTTGTTTAACATTAAGCTTCATAGTATTTGCTTTAAAAAAATACATACGAGGCCAACGGAATGAAGAAACATGAACGGATAAATGCTTGCGTAGACACGGAAAAGATACGTAGCAGATGATCACTAGGCATAGCAAAGAGGGGGGTAGGATGGCCAGGAAGGAATGACAGCAGCCTGTATCTGCATTCTGACACCCCTGCCTCAGTGATGTAAGCCTGCACTCTGCCTGGACAATGCTCCAGTTTCACGATCCCGATCACCGTCCTCGTCGCAGCCAGAATCGCAACAAGGGAACCAACACACCAGGGATAGGCTCTTCAGATACTTGCACTCACCCTAAAGTGCTAGGTTAGCTGGCCCGTGGTACTCCTTACTGCAGCCTCGTAATATTTCAAGAGCATGTTTGGTCCAGTAAAGACGTATGCGCCTCCGCTACAGATGTCAGTTACGTCAGATATTCTGAAAAGGAAAGACACCTGATCAAATTGCACACATTCATAGCAGGACATTCCTTATTTATATGCAAACTTTACCTATGCTCCTAACCCTCTAGCAACTGCGCATCTGTTTTGGCCCTACATGCAAATCCGTTTTCTATCAAACGCTCCTAGGAATGGGGAATCAGAAGGGGAGTAAATGCGATAGCAAATAGACCGAAGCATGGGCGTAGGGCTGAGCTATTGGCTAGCCCGTTTGACTTGGTCTCATAATTTGTCTCTCAAGTGTCGTTTCTCTCGCATTATGCTTTGTGGGACTAGGGATAATTTCAGACATGAATTTCTCACTAAGGTAAAACGCCTTGCTTTAAGCACCAAGTAAGCGCTGAGGAATTTAATTTGTGTTGGAAAGATGAAGTGAAAATAGATGATCTGATTTAAAGACCTCGCTTTTGCGGAGATCATTTAAAAATGGTGCAATCATTGTAGCGTGCTCTACTGCATGGTTTATGTTAAAAGGATGTTAAAATCGTAGCAAGGTCGACAGCCCTAAACATCCTGAATAGGTTCCAAATGATCCAATCCAGATAATGAAACTTTCGACCACACCAAAAGCCCTGAAATTAAAACTGCTGCTTGTATTTTGGCTTCACCAAATCAACATCGAGTAATTCAAGGTAACATGGTAATGGTTATAGGGATGCGAGGAAAATGTTTTCTTGCGCTCTACAATTAATATGCTTCTACATTTCATTACCTTTGTGGTAGAGGAGTTCAATGGGCTATGAAGAACACACACATTTACAATTTTAAAACGAAGGAATGTATGTTCGAGTAACAACAAGTACCGAGCATCAGACAAAGGTGTGCTCATTGATTAATCCCGGAAAGAGAGGTGACACTCAGTTGACGTATCATTCTCCCAACCACCGCAGACTTCAGAGAATTCACCGCCTACTTACCAACTGGCTATGCGTATGTTGAAGGACAACGTTCGCCATTGATCAAAACAATCCACTTACGGTATTCATGTTTGAGATGTGATGACAAAACGTACCTATGATCTAGTGTTGAAAGGCTCGTTTGACGTTGCTTAAAATGCCACATCTCATCGAGATTTTTTGACAAATGAAGGAGCGTTGATGGCTGAGAGCTTTTGAAATGCATACTTCTCGGGAAAGTGCAGAAACGCCCATAAATGCTGGCTTTGGAATCACCAAATCTTTGTTGAGTAGGTCCTTAAACATCCCTCCATTCAGAGTTAATAATAGTGCTTGGGGGATAGACAAAGAATAAAGGTACTTATATGTTATCTGCACTATTCAACGCCATTATTGTATTAACATAAGGCTACGATTTTCTTGCTTATAGGTTTGGGTGATGACATTATATCAAAACTAGTGTCGAATTTTACAGCATATATGAATGTAAAACTGGTTGCATGGTCACTAATTCTGAGGACCTGCTTTTCTAATGAATGCTACAGCTATTCATGTACCATGTAACGACAAAAATAATAAGGTTATATTTGCAATGAGTCTTAAGAGCATAAGCTGCATTCTAGTGAAAATAGTGCGAAGGTAAATACGTTAATGATATAATATTAGCGTCAGATGCGTGCAATGCATGTTAGTATGGCGTTGCACGGAAGTTATGTGACAATTTGTCGCAACACTTTGTGAGGCAGAGTTGTGCTTAAATGGCAAGAGAATCGCATTTGGGTAGTTTTTAGGGCAATTTAGCACCCACGTACAGAGGCAAACTACTAATTGGATTGAGTTTAAAGGCGTTCTTCAGGCGCAGCATTATTTGTTTGTGATATTTCTCCTCTATTAAAGGTCTTTTTCTTGGATCGCCTATAAGAAACCTCTTCTCGATGGCATTACCACCTCACAACTGTGCCAGTACGTGATCACACCCCGCCGCAAACGCAGTGCTCTCATTTATAGGTGATGCCAAACTTAGATTCGAGGTAAAATTTGCCACATTTTTAATCGACATCAAAAACTTAGCTATCAACTCACTAGTAGTGTGTGATTGAAATCCACACCTAAACTTGGCAAATTAATAGAACATAAAGCTATTATCTATTCCTACCACACTATTTGCTGCTTTGTCGAATGAGATCACCCATGATTCTGTGCAGTCACCCAACTCTCCTTCCATCTTTAAAAAGCGTATTCCACGAAGGGTAGTGGGACCAACAATCTTATTGGCTTCGACATCGACACTGCACTTTTTAGTAATTGGCATCACTTCCTGCTGACAGCATATGGAGCGTCGATTCCTAAACGCGTTTGCATTCCTGGTTTTTAAAGGTGTACATACTTTGTCCGAAAAGCCGTTGAGAATTTGTTTACCGATACAGCTCTACCCAATATGCGTTGCTTTGTAGCATCCGAGGCCCCGACATTATAGAATTTTGAGGCAAATCCTTGCATTAATAAAGTATTACGCGATCCCTAATGGTAGACAAATTCATCGATGAAGTTGATATTTTTTGTGTTGGGTGGAGCTGAGATGTAGTAAAAGCATAAGTAGAGAGAAAGAAGGTCTAAAATCTGACTCTAGAGGTAGAGTAATGCAGAGCAACGGATCTGGCAGTTCACAGCATGTTAGCAGCAATTCGAGTGGAAGATTTAAATGGATTTTGCTTTTCTAACTTGAAAGCTGCACAACTTTTGATCTGCCTAATTTCGTCGTCGCAGCCAATGTGACTTGGCAACTATTTAGTTTGAAAATTGTCACCTGGCTGTGTTGAATGTTTAATGCTCGTTATTCGCACTTAACTTTCAAGGCGGCTTCCACGACTACCTTTACAGGTGATTTGACACAGCCATGACGTGTACCTGTGGCATGGTGCAGGGCGACGGAGGTTAATTCATTCTGTAGCCCAAAAATCGCTGCATAGGATAATTAACAGCAGGAATGGAAGCCAAATATTTACACTTAAAAAGTAGTAGATTTAAGCAGTCAGAACATGAACATTGATGTTGCCTTAGGAATGGGCTCTAAAATGGGGTTTGTTGGGATGACGATACCATTACCATCACCTTTACGAAATAGCAACCAAAAATTCTTGCGCGAGCCAATTTTTTCGATGTCCACACTTTCGTGGATGCTTACGTCGTTAATTTTATTATCATTATTTCTAAGAGCAAATCATTTGAAGGCCGCTAGAGAATGACTTTGCAACCCTGAGAGGCTAAACTCACTGCCAACGGCCTAAATTAGTCTATTTACACTTACACAACCTGTGTCCTTTCGATCTTACCTCTTCTGTTTTATCAATGACATTTATTGTTGCAACCAAAGATTGCTTCCATTTTGTTAAAATTCTGCTTCTGTCGCTAATTTTGGCTTGCTGTTTGGCTCCTGCGTCTTTTTTTCACTACCACTGACTGTGATGAATTGCAATTTTTATATTCTTTTTATACAGATGGGATGCAGGAAGCCACTTTACTGCGCCTGAGAGCGGTTTCGAAATGACCGTTTTGTAACTCCATCACTCGATTTTCTGTTACCTACTTCTTTTAATTAATCTGCGGCCTTAACGGTCTCCACTATAAGCATGATTCGGCCTCAAGACGAGTACGCACGTACACTTATCTCCTGTGGATTCAACAGTAAACATGAGTTTCGTGCTTTAATAAAAATCTCGAATTTGTGTCAGTTTGTTTGTCGAATCTGCAGCAAAAGTTGCTGTTCCTGGTATTTGGGTCCCGGTTTCTGGTTCCCATTCTTATGTCTTTGGGTGTCACTTTAGTAATTCCTAACGACACTAATGCGACCTGGCGGTAAATTAGCAAGCAAAACTCGTACCATCGAGAGCACTTTACAGTCGCATCTTCCATATTTGCAGCAAGATTGATATGGAGCATTAGGAGCACATAGAACACCTTCCAAATGTATAATTGGCACCATTACACCCACTGTAAGACATGGTCGTTTGCTCTAAACCAGTTTATTTAATAAGCTATGCACTGTTGAGGTGCCCTCTACCTGCGAAATGATACTTTGGGGTGCAGATTTGTTTACAAAACCTAACTACGAAGTAAAGGTGGATCTCAAGTGGTTGAAATAGGAAATTTAAAGCACGAATGATGAGAATTAACTAAATGAACAGAAACAAATGGACGATGAACTGCGTGGTTGGATGTTGGACAGTTGTAAAGAGACCAGGCTGACGGAGGCAGCAAGTTGGGTGGGGATGGGAATTAGCGTAAGAGGTAAACGTTCGTATTTGAGATTATGACTTATAGGTGAATAACTGGAAAAATAAATCCTACTGCAACTGCTGGCGTCCGAAAAAGGCAGATGTGCGGGTGGCGATTGGAATGCTTTTTGAAGGAAAAGATTGTTAGACTGATGAATGGGAGTCGAGGCGACTTTCAAATGGCTGCTTGGATGAACAAACGATGGAAGCTTTTTATGTGTGCATATGGATAGATCAGTAAAGTTAGTGGATTTTAGTTTGTGAAAACCGGTTGTGCAGTAGTGGTAACTCTTAATTCTTAACTTTTGTAGAAAACATGACTTTTCGGATGTTAAAAGTGGCACAAAGACTACCACGCTGCTGGCCTATTACCTCGTTTGCTTTATATTGATGTTCAGGTAGTAGAAGCCAGCGAACCACACCTCTAACGTTTACTGTGCGAAAGGCTGAGCCCATTTCGCACTTCTTTTTGGCCAAGGCTTCACTTGCCTAGCCCATCTTGGCAACAATTGTTATATTCACTCGATCACAAGGTAACGAAAAGCATCCATCTGTTATGACGTTCTCCATATCTCACACATATTGTTTCCCATAGGTTTGTCAAGACCTAAATCAAAACTTGGGTCATGATCCTTTTAAAGTGATGAGCCAACTTTTAGGATTGTAAGTGAGCATTTTGTTCAAACAGTAATTTCTGCTGCGGTCGACCTTGCTCCACTTCAACATCGACACCAAATCTCTAGTGAAGCTCTACGCTTCCACCGCTAGAGTTTCCTTTTGAGTTTTTAGTAATATGCTAAGGTTTTACTAACTTCTTTGATCAGTTATCGGCTTTTCCATCCTTACCTCTCAAACATCACACATGATGGGCGCTTTTTGTAAGGGTCACTACCTCTCTCAGTTTCACACGTCCCCCTTGTGATTCCTCACGTGAGCAGAAACACGCTGCATCGTTCCGTACTACTGCGCAAATGCGTGCTTTCGCGAAAGTAAGATGTATAATAGGCTTCTGTTTATTTGGAAAAGCACTCAAAGTAGTTTTGTTAAACTGTTTGGGAAACCAAATTTGCAGGTCTCGAAGAACATTCATAATCGAATGCAAAGTGAGCACCAGATGCTGCATTGTTTCAATGGTGAACCATGTGCGACTAGCTTATAGACAGAATGCATAATGCTCGCAGCATGCGGATTCCTGCAAGGTACTCTATTTCAGGCCAAAGGCCTTTATATTTTGAGGATGAGCGCCGATTATGAAACTTGCAAGTATTCGGTAAGACAGTTGGAGTAAATTGCACTATTGCAGCTTAGTGCGGTTGTCTAAGTGTCGTTTTCACATTACAGCTGCTCAAAAAGTAGAACCACATGCACAGTTGATTAATCAAATATTGTACCTTTGGCACTTGCGAACAATGAGGGACATCGCAAGCTTTACTTTGCATGTACACACGCACCTACGCAGTAATGCAGAATGAATTTAAGCACCCATCGCGTTGTCAATAAACCAAAGTAGAAGGTAGTCTCCATGACAGCAGGCCTCTTAGTGGTAGTATCATCAGCGCTTCTTTCTTTCTTGCTTACCTTGTCCTCTTCATCAACAAAGGCAGCTCCGTCAGTGACGACGGTGGCAGTAGAGCAAGCGACATTTCAGCCAGACAATCTCAAACCGGGAGCATAGAGCATTCTTGCCAAACATGTCGCGGATAAGATCGTTGAGGCCGTCAAGGGATGTACGATCTACAAAGCCTTCAAAAACACCTATGATAATAGCCAATTGGGTCGCTCAATGCTTTAGCAGGTAAAATACCTCCCATCTGGCTATGCACTCGAGTTCTCACTGATCCATTTACTCTACCCATGGATGCCTATTCTTGCAATTACAATTTTTCCACTTTTATTCCGGATACTGCCTTAAATTTAACCACTTTTGAATTTTCGCTGAACTCACCAATTCGTACGAATGCAAAGTTACCTTAACGACAAGCTAACCAAGTGCGTGTGTATGAAAAGATCTAAAATTTTGATATGGGATAGTAGATTGCATCTATCGTAGATGATTTGGGTGAGCTAAATAGTTGATAAATCTTCACTTAAAAAAAGACAAATAAATTGCCTCACTTTGCATTTAAGGTCTCTTGTTCTAGAGCGCCCTCACTCTGACAGTGGCAGTGACATGTAAACATTCAGAGGGG
>JADWOT020000336.1:0-40000 GCA_036345935.2 Taenia hydatigena | reverse complement strand
CAAGTTGCTGACGTTAGAATAGGAAATTTTAGCTCTTTGCCTGGTAAAACGAAAGTGTAAAATTAATCAAAGGCTTAATCAAAGTTTGCTGTCCGGACTCTTTGGACTTGCAGGCCGCATAATTTTAGCAATTGTTGCACTAAGAAGTACGCTTGTACGCATGAAACAGGTTAACTTGAACACAATCTAGTCAGTAGCACACCGTCAATATAGCGTCTTAGTTTTGCAAAGTCGAGAACAATTAATTTGAGACGAATACACAGCGTACGCTGTAAAAATATGACTCCGTATAAAATCATAAACGATTGGGCATCCTTTATGAAGCTCACGGAAATTTGGCAAGAAAAGGGAAAAGGATTAGGACTCCATGGAGTTCCTTTGCCACATTAATAAGAGCATAGGACAGCAAGTAAGCTAACATATGTATGTTTAAACTGAGGCGGATTGAATGGTATAAGCATTGCATGAAGTGCTCTCGCCGCATCGTCGGGCACCTTAGTGTGTGTATGCCATCTGTTTATTGCATCGCAGCTTCTCTACCCACTATTTTTAAATTTTGCACTGCCTTATACTGGTGTGTTGCCTTGTGTACCAGTCAACATGAGGTCACGTGGCATTCATTTGTCTTCGATTGGGCTTGTTACATTAATTTAACTTGATCAAATTGGATTAGATTAGGGTGCGTTTATTAAAGTGAGACGTTTGGGTGGTTCAAAGAGGTTGAAATCGATTGGTAAAGCGTTGCGTCAACTGCTTCTGCAACATCGTCACAGAAGAGGTTGCAAATGACTGTCACGAAACCCGCTGCATAGCAGTCTACGCAATTCACAAATTTTGCATGAGCCGTCGGCTTGGACCACTTCAATATATAACGCGACACCAAATACGAAATTCTGCGTTATAGCTGTGTGCGATTAAATCTGCCTAGGCCGTCGCAAACTGATTGCTTTTAATTGGGAACAATTCGATTCAATTGAGGTGGATGAAAATATAACAAGCGGAATGGAAGCCAAGTTAATTATTCTTGCTCTATATTAGTGGGTAGCATCAAATTAGATAAAAAATTTCTTATTTTTCCCCATTCCTTGGGTAATCATGAAAGATGAATTTATTAACAAGTAAAGAAGCCTCAACCAACATTTTGCGACTGCGACATTCCGCCTCTTAGTGAGCAACAATTTGCGTTTTATGACTACTTTTGACTAAAAAGTGGGAACTGAATTAAGTCTACTGCGATTTCTTTACCTAAACTATGAGTAGTTAATTCGCTAACTAGAAGGGTATGCAAACAAAGCGCAAGTTAGAAAGCCCAGCAGAAGGAAATTAATAAAGTAATCTTAGCAGAATGGATATAGAAACCAAGCATGATGCTGATTATTAAATGTAGGTCCTGTAGGGTACAATGTTTTTAGGCGAACTTCTCGTCTTCTCATTGAGTGCAATCGATGCATTTCGAACCTCAGCGATCTGTGGTTCCTTCAACCATCCACATGCATATGAAGCCGAGGTTTGAGACAGGGGCAGCAATAATGGTAAAATTGTAATTTAACCACGTGGTGTTAGTCTCATTAGTGAAAGCATAGATCTCCGTAGCTTGGGTGGGAACTTTAATTGTCCTTTTAATGTCAGGCGGAAAATCACCGCTGCCCAATAATTACTTTAACTCCTTTGTGGGGAGTTCAACTCTTGTTCGTTGCAACTGAATAAGTACTTCTACTAGCTCGAGATGCTCTTTCACATGGAACTGTAGCGCTGTCTTAATCAGCATCCACTGCTGTGTGGCGAAGAGGCGATTCGCCACACTAGACACCAAATTTCATCTATAACGGTTGGCCCGACGTACATTTTATTACAGTCTGTGAGTCTTGCGGAACCATCTAGGCCGTAAATACCTGCATTGTAAAAAAAAGTAAAAAGATACTTTGCCGTCAACTATGCAGTAACAAACAACACCTCCTACCTCACAAAAGGCGGAAGAGACAGTCTCTGTTCTGGTTAAATCTCTAGTAAATTTAAGATCCACCTCCCTCTTATGCATTTTGCTACGGGACAATGACGAAGGCAAACAAACCCAACTGTTTACTTTGCAACCGTAATGGCTGAACACTGATAAGACTACTTCAACCGATTCGGATGTCTAAGGGCAATGCCTGTATTTCTCACACGCATTCCAAAGCCGACTAGCCCTTCAAAGCCTGTACTACAACAGATACCCTGCATCGGCGTCTTCATCTCTAAATCAGGGTGGAAGCTCAAAGTAATCTCGAATTGCCACTACGATGCCAAACTTACCAACACCGAACCTACTCCAAATTAACACCTCGTCATAGTTAAGTCAGCCTACACTCACAAGTGAAACAACCGTTCCCACAGCCAAACACGTGTCAACAACTTCCAGCAGGCTTCTCTTTAATTATAAAATGCTTCCTTCTCTGGTAACTTGCTGCCACTCGACCTAAGCCTGGATCACCAAACTTCTTCACACTGACGACCGCAGAACAACTTTGGGGTACGCCAGACACTATCTGAGGCACAAAGACGAGGCAGACGCAGGGTTCTCCTTACTCTGTACACAACTAGTGAGATAAAAAAAAATGCGCTAACAAGAAATACTATCTCAATACACATGAACGCGAAGAACCAGCGTATCACATTAACTTGACGCGGACACAGGTTAATCAAGAATTAAGGCGTTTAAAGAACTTATTTGATGGAAAGCTATTAGTGTGTAGTAGTTGAGTGTCAACGATTGAGTCGTCGAAATTGACCACACTTTTGACTCTTTTTTAGGCGAAGATATGGTTCCAAAATTACCGCTGCAAAACAAAGAGAGCAGGCGGAAAAATGTCTGTCAATGAAGCTCATTTGCGTTTTCCATGTGTTTTCTGCAGCAGTAAGGGAATGCTCAATAGATGCAGCTAAAAATGGTATTCACTAAGTGTAACTTCTCCTCAGCCAGATTTCCTGCTGTATGAAGGTAACTTTTGCTAACCTTGCAATTTAGAATCATCGCATGCACTCATGCCTACGTCCTAGTCAGGGCGGATGACTCTTTTAATTTCTTGACAATTTTATTTATCAGCATGCCTATTAGCAACCTCAGTGGTAGGTTAAAAATAGGTACAGCTACGCGATTTTTTTGCTTTTTAGTGGAGTTTTATGTTATCATTGACTATCCGACGAGACTTTAGATTTACATAACTGACAACAGAGATGTCCTGCTACTGATTTTCTCTAAGTAGCGCTTTGAGGTCGAAATTGTGTCTGTCTATCTTTTGAGTTGTAAAACTCATTCTTATCCTCTTTGTGCCATTGAACTGAATTCTGTCCTAACTTTAACCAGTAGGCAACTAAAGGCAGGTACTTGTCATTACTAATGAAGCATGCGTACTACTTGTCTTGACTGTAGGATCGAGTCCCCAAACACTGGAGCGCGAAAGCGTGAAGAAGCCCATGGTGCTGGAATAGTTAAAATTGGGTGCTCCCAGCCTTCCCTTTATGGTCAATTTCCTCCTCCTCTTCTACAGGGTAAATTTCAGTTCCCTTTTTACATTAAATATCATTCTTCTTCCAATTCCTACTAACTAATCTAGGGTTTCTACTGCTGGATTGAAAATGAGGGTCCAGTGCATAATGTGTGGCAGAGGAGGCTGCATTTGGTGCCTCTTTTGTCACATCAATCAATGACACCGTCTAGCATCGCCGACTCCCTCCAAAACACAGAAATCGACGTCGGACTAGAAGGGGAAGGAAAGTGGACTACATTACCCGAATCGGCCTCGTGTTTGGGTCAATTGCTAAAAATACTCGTTACTTCTTACTCAATCTTCTTCGTGGGCATGCTTGCTGCTTACTGATTCTTGAAGATGAGCCATCCAACAGTCGAATTCTCAACTGTTCTCTTAAGCCTTAATGGGTCTCCCCCTTTGCTGCCAGGTTCATTTTGTTAATTTCAAATGGAGAAAGGAATATCTTGAATGCTCAAATTTAAGGGCATCTGCATAGCTGGACAACCTTCTGACGAAGAACTAAGAGCTCAGTGGGACAAAATGGTTCTTTCTGCTCCCAGCTTTCCTCACATGTACTGCGATAAATCCGTTAAGAAGTCCTTAAGAAGTATCGGGAGCAATACGACCAACAGCAGATAAAGCGACTTCTTGGAATGCAAATTGGCAACGACAACGGAGGTAGCAGTGTTATTACTTTAAGTGGATGTTCTAAGGAGGCCTCGATCAGTTGGTTCCATCCAGGAACCAGGAGTCGGATCTACAATACCTGCTTTGGAAGTGGGGTGCAAAGTGACTTCAGGGTCGGTTTAAGCTTGAGAGACAATCCTCACGCATTTTGTTTCCTATCTAGTCTTTCCTATACCTTGTGGTCTGCTTTATTGTCTCCTTAATGGGAAATAAAAACCACTTCTTCTTTTCATGCCACCTGTTGGATATGGCTATTTCCTTTAAAACACAGGCCACCATTGCACAATCGGTTACGCACAATAGAAAACAGGTAGGTCGAACTTTACTGTATTCTAATAAGCTGGTGCGTCACGCAATGGTCTAGTGTAGGTCATGTCTGACACCCTGTTCCACTGACCTCCATCGCGTGGAAGGTGACTAAATTGGTGAAATCCCAACTCTTTGAGGTGTTTGGTTGACTATTAGGCTTAGTCTTTTCGATATGCAACCAATAATGGAAATAGACTATTTTCGCTTTACCAACGTGGATGTACGCTCTCCACAGCCTTTTCAACTAACATTGGGTAGCCTTATTTCATTTAAGTAGTCACTGACACAGGCAAACCCATTTTAGTGAAGGAGCCATTTTCAAATTACTGTTCAAAGGAATTGCAATTGCTTAAAACATTTTTAAGCCTCCCAGTGTGCCTGTCTACGGGATTTTAATCCAGCCATGTTTTGCTTTGTTTGTTACATGTAACCAAAAGCCGCGATATTTTGGCCTTTGGTCATTTGACAATGGTGGTTGCGACCACATTTGCGTTTTTTGACCTTATCACCATATATGTAATGGCCACGTGATACTCTGTCCGGACCTATTGCGCCTATTGCGAGGGTGAGTGTAGTGGATACTGACCCAGGAATAACGTGAGCTTTCCGCTCAGAACTGGCTTAGTAACAAGACATGATGAGTTCATTACATGGTAATGCAGATACAGTCATGGGGGTGTGACTTTGACTGACATGAGTTTGGTCGTTCGCTAATCGTGAAGCTGATGAGATTGCATGTCACGTGATTAGAGACCCTAATTCATTGCGAAATGCCAAAATTTGAGGCTTCAGCGTTTGGAGCATAACAGCAGTGGTCACAGGCCGAAATTGATGCTTCCATTGGCTAATATGGCCTCTCCTAGAGTAGGCATGTCTAACAGCTCTCTCAGTGCCCTTCATTTGGAGGGTTAGCACTCATTAAAACCTCCTTCATGCATCGGTTTTGCTGACTGGTTTCAGACAGATACACTAATAGGGATGCGGCGTCTGAGTCGCCGCCCCCTCCCTAAGGATGGGCCTGCTGGCCGCCGGAATGTATTTACCTATGCCCACCCGTCAACCTTCGAGTTCCCCCCTCTGTTAGAGTTTGGATCAAGCAGACGAAGTCAGGATCTTTACTTCTAATTAGTAAGAAGTGGATGAGCTTAGATGGAACCTTTGTGGATGCATGGAGGAAGTGGTAGTCATTACCGGAAATCGGCGAGGTCGATGACCGGATTTACGCAAATTTGTTTGTGGAAGTGGCAAAAGTGCTAAATGATGCTCGAAGCTCTTGATTAAAAACAGACTTTGAGATGGAGTGTGCAAATTTGTCCTATTCTTTTTTCACAGGTCTTATCATCGACGCCTTTGGCGACCTACGAGACCAGTTAGAGCGAGTGCGGGAGGACTTGGGGTCCAAGTGCTCTATCTGTGGCATCGGGAAGGGGTACTTTGATGCCACTCCACATAATCTTGATCAATGCGTGGAACACGAACACAACTTCGTCAAATACTTGTACGTTTATTTGAATCCATGAGCAGACAAACTGAGGCTTAACCGATCCGATTGAATGCGCGGTCCCCAACACGCAAAGGTCGAACCGTCTTTACAGTTTCATACGTCCAAGCTCCATGTTATCGTGGCTAATAATCAATTAGCCCACTTTAAAAGGAGGGACCCTCAGTCTGATTGTCACCAAATTTATGAAACGTGAGGAAGGGAAAGTGGAGTAGCCCTTGGCAGCGATTCTTATGTTCTTTGATGTACCATTTGCCTCGTACTCTTATCATTCGATGCGTATTTGATTCTATGTTAATCAGATGGGTTTTGAATTGACGTGTTTCATTTTTGATCACCCAGTTAATCCTCTCGCCCTTTGAGGTAATGTGACACAATGAGGCATACGCCTTGTACTCTGCCCACCAAGTTATGCAAACACATCCACTTTTTGTAGGTACTTCCTTATGCATATAATCAACAAACCCGACACCGAATTCACCGGCCATGTATATTTACACTTACAATGTTGTATTTGTTGCTGCGATTCGCATGACCTCTGACCGCTGTGAATTCGAACTCGGAGGTGTTCGATTCTGCGTGTTACAGGACAGACCTGATTACGAACGTCGGATTATGCAAAAGCCTTCGACTCGATAGTTTGACAACTGGCTGTGAAAATCATCACCATTGCTCAAACCTCGAGTTTCGTTATTATCGCCCGGAGTTGTAGACGACTATTCAGGCTTAATTCGTGGACAATGCTGTGCGGGCATTACTTCATCCCTCATGAGTCAGACCCATTTCCAACGATTGAGCACGACATAACGTCGTTAACAGTAGTTATTTTGACACAAATGACGATCTCTGGAGGTTTTTGCGTTCTTTAGGAGCCTTACGTGTCGGAGCTCTATCAACAACGCTGCCTGGACTTTTCCCATTGAAAACTGCTTCCGCAAACAGTACGAAGAGGAGTTGCAAGTGAAGGAGCAGCGAGAGATGCCTTCACGCCCAGAACTTCAGGTGCCACCTTTCGAAACAACTTCCTTTACTATATTCACATTTGCCTTCTTACGTAGAAAACTGGTGTAGAGAGCAATACTTCGGTGCCTTGCATTTTTTCGAGTTGGCTCCTCGCCTTTCTCTTTTCCTCTACTTCATTTTTTTATTGTTTGTCTATGCTACGCCTCTCGAAGAGGAAGATACACTCATTACTTAATCTTGCTGGAATGTTTTTCTTTTTATTGGAATGCAGCTAGGGCTTGGGGTTGGTTTCAGCTCCTGGTAGGGTGCTAGGGTTACTACCTAGGAAGGTTGATGTAAATGTTGACTTCCGCCCCCTCGAAACGGAACCAGAAGTCCGCAAATTATGATTAGATTGGAGCTGCTCGTTGGGTGGATCATGTTATGGCACTCCATTACCTCATCCATAGCAGATACCACGGCTAGAAAGAGAGGGGTTGATGTGCCACAGTTAGGGGTCGCAGTTACATAGCGCCTTCACAGGTCAAAATAGAGCCAAAAAGGCATGTTTTGTTAAAAAATGCCAAATTTTATGGAAAAAAGATATAAAACGCAATGCAAATTAACACCCACTATACTCACGGTTCGATAATGAAGTCGACCTTTTAAAAGGTACTCTCGGCGATTGATTTCAACACTACTGCAAATAAGCGTCTCTAGGTGGAGCCGAGTAATAGAATTCAGACGCCTTTGCGATGAGCAGATATTAAATGATTTATAAAAACATACAACTAAAGGATTGGGGAGGGAACGAAACCCAAAAAATTGCATTAATGACCATAAAATGCGACCAAGTAGAAATAACTTCAGCCCTGGACACATCCAGCCGCCAGGATGACAACTAATTCAACTAGATCTCCAAGATGGCGTTACTTTTAGCCTAAAGACGCCATTATTACAGGGATTACCTTCAACAAGTTCTCAAATGACCTAGTAGCATTTTTAGGCTTTGGACGGAGAAACGAGCATCCAGTTACCTCATTAAATAAAGAAGATCCTCCTACCGCAGAAACTCACCAACAAACACCATCATGGCCTTGAGTTTAATCTGGGGGCTACTCTAAATTGATCCCATGATATATTTAAACTCACTCCGAGTTGAAGAAGAAGCCATTCAGAGTGCTGCGTTTGTATACATCCCAAACTAAGGCTACCTACAAGTCAACCGCTTTTTGTCTCTTTCAGACCATCTCCCGTTTTTCTGTCAAAAATTTGTCATTAAAATAGCATTTTTACCTATAGCAGAACTTGATACCTATAATGAATGGTTGAGTGAGAAAATCGCTGCTCTATTTCGATTTTTCCTGTCAATTTTTTCCTGTCAATTTAGGGGACAAAATTGGATCCGGTGAGAAAGAACCAAATTTCTTGTTAAAAAATTTATCAAATAAAATAATATATGCCATAATTTGATTAAAATGCTCTAAGTTTAGGTGCAATTTAACTTTTTGCATTGAAACATATGGTCTATGTACTGCCCTGAGTGTTTTACAAACTCCTCAAAAGGTAATTCTCCTCTAACACTTTCTAACCATCCATTTTAATCATGCAATTTTATATTTCAGCATAGCTTACAAAATATTTGTTTTTTCTTTAGCGAGGAATTTTGTTAATTACCCTTTTTTCCTTTCTTACCTTGTACAAGGAACGTGTATAGATACAAAGTTACCTACCCACATTGTCAGGGAATTACACCTTCACGTATTGTCTAGATTAGGTTCCAGTAAAGTAGTTGCATTGCTGAAAACAAATTTATTGAATCTTTCTTACCTAGCTTTAACGTTCAGAAAGATATTAACGCTTCAGCAACAGAGACTTTATAGAGGAACCTACTTAACTCCAGTATCGTGAAGGGCCGTTTCGATTTACGTTCACATTTTAACAAAAATGCATTTACCCATTTGGATAGTAGCTTGATTAATTTACATATTTGTAGCCTGTTCAGCATTGTGCACAGTTGCTGATGACCCACCCACCAAGCTCCATTTGTTCCGGCTTCAAAGTGTTATCATTGGGACGACAGGAAAAAAGGGACTCACAGTCAGTCGATGAGGCGAAAGTAGGAAGACTCAAAGTAAAAGCAAATTAAGCATCAAAATACAGGGACTTTGGGACCAAATTTTAAAAAAATCACGCGACTCTTCCCCCCTCCAAAACAATCGACATGGTCAAAGACTCAAGAATCCTATTAGTCTGACCCGCAATTTGAGATTCTATTAGCTCTCACAGACCACAAATATGGTAAGTAATTCAGTCGACGAAACAGCGCAGAAGTGTATGAACACAAGTACAGTGAGAAGTTTTTTGGACCTCATAGATCCCGAACATCTCCAAATTCTTGCAGCTTTGCAGGCAAATGGTGTTATCCATCTAACTATTTTGTCACTCTCTATGTTCACTCTTGTTTGCATACCTTTGTATCTATAGCTTTTGTACTTTTATCACCAATTTTCGTCCAGTTATGGCCATGAGTTGAAGGTGGACTCATCTGCCATCTTAATGACCACGTATTTTCATCCAGCAGAGCCAGGAGGTGTGAAATAAATTGTTTTAGAGGCACACCAAGTCAAGCGTTCATATTTCATACGAAAATAACCTAGCAATAACTTCTTATCGAGCTATGGAGCACATTGAAAATGGCTTGTGGTTGGGTGATAGGCGCCTGCAGCAGATGGCGCCATCAATTCAATGAGAATAGCTAGTTAGCTATTTTTGGTGCGATAATGGTCAAACGATACGGTTGTAACTCATTCCATCTGCTTTATAGCTCAGAGTAGAACTGAAAAGGTTCCAGGTCGGGTGTTGGGCACAGCTCAACATTACACGCAGACCTTGATTTCGGTTGCCAGATTGCCGCCAATTGAAGGTCTAATGGTCGGCACGTTTACAGAAAGCAAATGCGATCATGCAGGTATAGGAACCCATTCAACTCAGCATCATCACTTGTATTCCTCTACTTCTTTCGCTAGAAACAAAACAATTTGTTGCCTCGCTTCTACCGTTTTATGGGTGAGGGTCCACACAGGTCGGTGTATCACATGCATAGGCGGTCCGGAATAGTGTACATCAGAGAAAAATCAACTTTTCATGTCACTTTTAAAGCCCATAGGTCGATTCACTTCCCGAAATCTCCTTTTGCATGGACGAAATGTCTTGATCAGTACCTTAAAATCAACGTCTGAAACGCACTAAATCACTTTTCTTACATTTGGACACGAATCTCATTGCCAAAACGCTGCTCGATACTGCTTTGTTTGACCTCACTTCTACCTAAAACATTCATGGATTAGTGTCAGCCGAACCGGGTTCTAGCAAATGAATTTGAGGGAGAGAGAGAAAGCAATGAGGTTCTGCCAAGAGAACAAACACTACAGCCCTTCGTCCCATAATGTCTATCCATCGGAAGAGTAGAGCGAACCCCTACACAGAGCACGGAACACGTTTCACATGCCCTCAACACCCGCCTCCTCTCTAACCTGATCCTTTATTCGACCGCAGTAGCTTGGGCATGAAGCGCTTCTCGTTTGAATTGATGACATTGCTAAAACCTAAAACTACAACATTGCAACTCCAGTGTCAGCACAAATCGCCTACGAGGTAAACGCTTTCAAGGTAACTGGAGTGTAGCAATAACCTCAATCAATCACCATCATGCAGCATTGCATAGTCGCTTCTAGAAAGTTAAGACCACATTGTATAAGCATTCGACAGCCAACTCTAACTGATCGCCCTGCCTTTACTTCAAGTCGGCCATCTTAGGAGGAGTGAAGGGCGCAACCGATGGCCTACACACACACACCCCCATTCCCTCCCCTCATCACTCTCATCAAGCTGGACGAAACTCAAGCCCTGGTCAAATGATAAGGAAGAGAAAACGACGTATAGTTTCAATCGATATTTATACGAACGTGAAAATGTTAATGGCCTGCGCGATTATTCGTGAACGTTTTTACTTTTAGCACAAACCACTTCGTGATGGCTGACTGTGTGCGCTGGATGCGCGACGAGGTCTCTAGGCCATGCCTGTAAACTCTAACGCAATCCCTACTGCGATAGTGCGTTTTTATCTCTCTATCATATTAATGCCGTCTTTAGTGTCGTGAAACAGTGCAGTGGAGATATTATCTGTTGAATGCATCGCAAGTCACTAACTGGGTTAGTAAAAATGAATGCAAAGATGGGGAAAAAGAGAGTGCATCTTGAATCCCATTGGCATTCGGCGTTACACTAATTTGGTTGAGCAGGACCCAAATAAATGCTTGCATCACTCTCACTGCAATACTGGTGCCCGGCGTATCATCCGGGCGAAAACTGAGGTGTCTTCAGCGTAAATTAACCGAAAAACACCAAGGTACACAAGGGAATGGGCAATCGAGAGGTTTAGCATCCCGGTTTGCTAAGCCATCAAAGGAGAAGTAGCCAATCATATTTAAACTGATTTTGAGGCTCCATGAATTGAATCCCAATCTCTTTAGCTCTCGTAAGTACGTCCTCTTAAAGGCCAAAGGTGAAAACCAACTTGAGTTTATCCAAAAGTTGAACGTGTATTTGTAACTGTGGACAAAATGAAAAGCTTAAAAGCAAAAGATGTGATCAAAGAACGCCAAAGGCCTTGCAATGATGACGAAAGCAATGTCGGTCGAAATTCGGACCAAGGATCCTTTGATTACAGGTAATGCATAAATGAGTAGCTTATGCACTGGTTTTCAGGTCCCATGAATTGACTTTTAAGCTGTCAATTTGTTGCAGGTACTTCGTCTTCGATGTTAAAGGTAACAACTAACTCCAGGATGTCAAAAAAAGAGGTACTCATTTGTAAAAAGGGATAAAAGCGAAGAGCTTGGAAGCGAAGCCTTAAGATTTAAGTGAGAAAATGTTTTTGCTGCAAAGATGAAAACAATCTTCTCATAAAATGGAACCAATGGGACCTTTTTACTAAAGGTCTTACTTTGATCGTTTCCGGCAAGGTACCGCACATTTAACAACAAAGCAGAGCAAATTTAAAATCCCTTTACTCATTCATCACTCGCCGCCACAGTATTTGACGACACTGATTCACTTTGGGACAGAAACCACACCATGAAATTTGGTGGCTCATCAGGACTTACTCCAACCCTCTCTAGCGAATATAATATCATTTAGAAGGTATAAAATCCGCCTAAGCATCGCGTGGGTGATACGTCAGCACTTAGTGACCGAGGGGCGATTGAAGCCACTCAGATCATGGAGCAACGCGTGCTGTCCTCACAATAACAAAAGTTTGTGGCCGCTATAGATACTCTGTAAGCATCTGGGGACATCTGCGATGTATACTGAAGGGGTATACATCAGGAGTCATCTAAATATCAGGGAGGAGGTCGTGGTATCCACAAGGAGTAGAATTGAGATCTCCAAAACCTCGAGAGTTACTCTGTGTATAAGTCCAGTGAAAAGAGCTGAATCCGAGGGAGGGAATGGGGCATAGCAAATTAAAATTGGCAATTAAATGGGCAATGAGATTCAAATGGGAATTTCGCCATTTCGCGTGCGACTGTGGTGATGTGCCTTTCACTTATCTCGCCGTCATTGCATAACGGAACCTCTACAACACCACGTTCCTCTGTGGCCAAAGGAAGCATTTGTACTTGCTTAAAAAATGCCCTTTTAAAAAGGAATAATCCAGTAGCTCGGAGTATATTTAATCAAACCGTGCTTGTTTCATAGCGAACGGCAGCATCCACTCCACTAAAATTCCTTCTTTTAGTTTCTTTGGTTCTATCTCTTCGTAGGCGGAATGACAGCTGAGTCGTGCCAGTGGACCCTCTCATCCTCAGCTGCTCTGCATGTCCCTTGGCTGCTACACTTACCTCAACGCTTCGACGAAGCACGAACGGCTTTGGCTTTCATGTATCTGCCATCACGATGAAGTCACTTCTAGGCAGACAGTCGGGTGTAAGCCAGGTTTCACACTTACAGGACCGGTATTATGTAACAGTTATCACCCGAGGAGAACAACTGAATGCCTGTGTTCTCTGGTTTCCAACGGCTTAATTTAAACGATCTACCACAAGGCAAACCCTTGCAGTCTTTTGCATAGGCACATGCAATTTGGCCTCCGATAGCACTGGTAAAGTGATTGCTACCCCATTGTTGCATCTATTTGACTTCAACAGCCCTCACCAAAAAAGATACGAATCAGAGGCTTCAAACGACCCAACATCTGGTCACACCAAGCCAATCACTAAGTGCATCTTGACAATAGCAGATTCATCTCTCGCCTAGCAAGTTGAAAAAACTTTACCATTTTAACATGGCCAGAGTTGTGTACTCATAGAACGAATGGAGTTATAAAGGCCTAATGCATCGATTGGACACCTTTTAGGCGGTATAGGCTAGAAAAACTCATTTTTGATGGCTATTCACCTCTAAACATTGGAGAAATCCAATGCGCTTCCATTTGGTTCCCATCAGAGTCATTTGAACTACCCCAAATACGATTTTCTAGAGTTTAGTTTAGACAACTAACTGCTTGCAGTTGAGGAAGAGGACAAAGATGAGACAGTGAGTGTGAGATCATGCGATCTCTAACAGCAATTCGACATGCCTCCGAGTGCTTGACTAGCCGCGCCTATTTTCGAAGAGACGGTGCTCTCGCGAACACCTTCAAAATGTTGCAGGAAGATCCATCGCGCCATCAAATGACCCTTAAAAGGAAAACATGGCAAAGTGTGGCATCAATTGTCTACCTCCATTGTAGAAGCTTCGAGGTTAACTGACTTGACAGATTCAAAAGTGGGTGCGGCAGGTTACTTACTGACATGCACTACAGAAAACATTTGGTTAGAAAGCGACAAAATATTGTCACTGGGAGGACACCTAATTCGATTCTCTTACAAAGGCTTGATCCTCATAAGGTAAGCACATCGAGAGGTCGACTATGCTATCTAATGCCAGCTATAGAATGGATACCACAGCTGCCTCAACGGCTTAGTAAAATAGCGGTCTGGGCTGTGCTGCCAAGACCTCTCATTCCAAAGCCTGGAGGTGCACAATGCCACATAGGTCAATGGAAAGGGCTAGCCAAAATATGGGAGGATGCTCACGAGCAGCCGCTTATGATGTCGGTCTAAGAGGGTTGACAATCAGGGTGTGAATAGCCAAATGAGTATTAAGTGTTGCCCTTGGGCAGCGGCATCAACTTTAACATCACTCTGACCTATACCGATGTGTGGATTTATCTGCGCACAACTTTAAGATTCCAAGCTTTTCTCTTTTACCGCTAATAAAGCAGACCATGGAACTGTTTTAACGAAAAATCATGTTTTAAAATGACCTCTCTCTCACTCGTTATTAGCTGCCTGTCCGTAAGCGTCCAGTTGTCGGTTTCTAACCATGGTGAAGAGAATACATGATCTGTTGACACCATTTCAGGCATGAAGATAGGTGGTACAAATGTGAGTGACCTAACACCCTCATCTCATTGGTCGATGAGGCTTGTATGGTCGGACGCTTGAGAGCTTGCAACTGCTTGACTGACGAAATTGAAGGCGAATACTTCCAAAATAAAATGCTTCATGTTTGGCACTCAGCGACACCCAAAAGCACCTGATTCTTTAAAAGCGGCATCCATAGTGCAGACTAACTACATTTGTGTGGTGTCTCTTCTGCAGGTTGCAGCGTGAACGATCTCGGTAGTAAAACCACCGAATTAAACAAGGGTGGTCACTTGGCCCTCGTCGGGCTAAATATGAGATCAAGTAGTATGATAAATACATCTACTTCAATG
The DNA here is from genome assembly GCA_036345935.2 of Taenia hydatigena. Lineage (NCBI taxonomy): Eukaryota > Metazoa > Platyhelminthes > Cestoda > Cyclophyllidea > Taeniidae > Taenia > Taenia hydatigena. Next base: position 25,227 of record JADWOT020000336.1, on the reverse strand, counting down.
CCGTTCATCAGCATCTCATGGTGACAGGGTCATTGGCAATGCATTTGCATCGGCACGTCAGTGATCTCAGCCCATGTGCTGATTGTAATATTAAGTTACTGTGTTGAGTCAGTGTTCTTAGATTATTGTAATAGGCGTATAATGCAAAAGGCATTTTGAGTATCAGTGACAAAGACAAAGACGTCCACTTTGCGTCAAGTGAGTTTGATATAATTAAAGCCGGTGATTAAACAGCGATACAGTTAAGTTGATTTAGCGGTGGCTTTTGATGCTTTGCAGTGGTCTGCGACTCCCTGCAATTTGGTCACCACAAAGATGCTAACGAGTGACTTTTGGCTTTGCTTAGTCTTAGGGGAAGGGATGCCGCGACGGTAGGGCAGGAGCATTCACCTAACTCTCCCCATTATAACATCATTCGAAGCTATTTGCTGGTCTGACAAAGACTGGGTGTTAGTTTGAATGGCATCCTCCTTTCCAACTTTTCTACCATGCGTACCACCCAAACAACTGTCCTCTGAGTTATTCTTGCAGTGTGTGCCTCACTGTCTTAAGATCACTAAATCAGTCTCCCTTTAAGTGCATTACAATCCAAGACTTTGCAAGTGCGCACAAAAGACTCTTTGACCATGCTATTTGCTGGTGGAGAGTGTGGCACGATGCACGAGAGAGGAGAGCTTTGCGATGGAAACACATACACGTGCGCCGCCTATCAGAAGCCACAGTTGGCCACGAGGCTCACTTACATCCGTCAAGCGCCTCCCATCCTCATTGTCTAATGGAACAGGATAGTGGACTTGCCGTCACATCCTTTCAACCAAGCTCCACTTAGTGTAGCTTAGTGGCGAACGCAATCTCAGTCATAATAACTGGCATTTAAAATACGCCAAGCATTAACTGAGCCAAAAAAAGTTACTAAGGCTCTGATGAACAGGTAAAATTTAATGCAATTTTCATATCATTTGGCAGAAAGACATGTTCAGAATGTACTATCAGCTGTAACGGATGTTTACATTCCCTAAACTTTTGTACAGGACAAAGTAAATTGGACACACTTATCATCGGTTGCATTTGATGCTTTTTTCGCTGTAAATGCATGCGCAATGTGGACTACTACTGACTATGCTTCAGTAACCCAGTTGCTACGACACAAACAATTGGAAGGAGAAAGGGAAACTGATATTCGTGGCTTGCAAATAATTGAAACTTAGGGGTAGATTTACGAGCCTCCTAAAAAGGCCTCATCAGTGAGGTGCAAAAGCCTTGTTGTAGTTTACATTTGCCTCAATTTAAGGTTCATCCCCCTTCAAACTATGGTGATTTTGTTGTCAGGAGAATCGCCTAGCTCACACATGGATCCGTTATCCACTAGAAGGTTCTAGAGCACTAAGCGAATAAACATCGCTTCTAAACATCCATCTACATTTACTTTTTGGCAATAATATACATATTTTGCACATGATTAGTTTGATTGTAAGGACGGAGTGAGAGCAGGCTAATCCCATAATGCTGATTATGCGGCAGCTTACTCGACGCCACGATGGATGCGACTTGAGTAACAAGACTGCAGCGCGCATGCTGGATGGCAAGGCTTGATAGTGCTTCGAGCGATGTGGCATAGACACGTGAAGTTCAGTGTTAGCATTCTCTCCAGAAATAATTTAGCAGTGACTCGTTTCGGAATTGTAGAGCACATTAAAAATGGCCTTTGGATGAAAGACAGGCGTCCATTTGGAAGGTTATTTAGTTATTTATGGGGCGAACACGGTCAAACAATTTGGTTGTAACTCATTTCCATCTGCTTTACAGTTCGCGTTAAACCTTTGAAGGTTTTAGGCCGAGTGTAGGGCGCTATTCGACATCACACGTCGATTTTGGTTTCGATGACCAGATTGTAGCCAATCAAAGGTCTAATGGTTGGCACTTATGCAGTTATGCCATCAAATTTGAAATATTTATCCACGGAAGACAAATGTGACCATGCATGGGGAAAGACTGGTAGGAGTTGAGCCTTTCCATTAAAGACATGAGAGTGCACTCAACTCAGTCTCATCATTTGTCTTCCTTTTCTTTTTTCAACAGCACAATGTACTGCCTCGCTCTTACCGCTTTGGAGGTGGGCGTCCACACAGGGTGATGTATCATATGCATAAGCGATTGCGTTGCCTAATCCATCGAAGCGATCAGAGGCAATGCCTGGCAGAGTCAGATCCATGTTTTATGTCACAATCAAGGCCCACAGGTCAGTTCACATCCCGAGATTCCTTTTTGTAGGAACAAAATGGCTCGATCGATACCTTACGGTCAACACCTTATATGTGCTAGCCCACCTTTTCCGAGTGTGGATCCAAATTCTCATCGCCAACACGTGGCGCAATGATGCTTTAATTGGCTTCACTCCTACCCAAAACACCCATGAATCGGTGCCAACCGAACTGGATTTTACTAAGGTTGCAGGGGAGGGAAAGAGGCCGAGAACAAGTACCAGAGCCTTTCGTTCCATAATGTCTATTCATCGGAAAGGTAGACCAAACCCCTACACGGAGCATGGAACACGCTTCCCATGCCCTCAACACCCACTCCCTCTCTCAACTGATCCACCATTCGACTGCAGTAGCTCAAGCATGAAGCGCTTCTCGTTTGAGTCGATGACACCGTTAAGACCGAGAACTACAACATTTCAACTCTAGTGGCAACACTAATCACCTACGCGGTAAGCGCTTTTAGGGAATAGGGTCTGAGGTCACATTTAGTTATAGCTAAAGTACAAAAGCGGCCTCAATCAACCACCATCTTCAAGCGTTTTAAGGCTCTTTCTGAAGGGTTAATTAAGGCCACGTTGAATAGACATTCGACGGTCCACTCTAATGGATCTCCCTCCCTTTTGCTTAAGCGGCCGTCGTCTAAGGTCAGAGGTCTAGTGAGAAAAGAAGGGCACGTGGATAGCCGTCCTACCCCCTTCCCTTCCATTCATCTTTGTTAATATGCTGGATGCAACTCAATCCCCGGTAAAATGAATAAAAGGGCAGCAGCGTCGTGTCAATTCGCTATCATTTTGGGCTGCACGTGAATATAATGACTAATGCGACAAGTTTGAGAATACTTTCCTCTGCAGCCTTAGCCACTTCGTGATGACGAGGATTCCAAACCATGTCAGCAACATTTAATCGTGTTTCAACACCGATGATACATTCCCTAGCCTTAAATTCTACCATTTTTGTCGTCAATGTCGCGAATTAGTGGAGTGGTGATGATATTTGCCAAATATGTTGCAAGCCACAAATTGCAATAGCAAAAATGAGTGTAGGTGATGGAAGGGAACGAGAACGCGTCTCGAATTTTATTCGCACTTAACGTCACACACATTGAGTGGGGCAGGAACAGAAGAAAAGCTTGCATCACTTTCACTACAGCATGGGTGATCGAAGTATCATTCGGGCGACAAATGGGGTGTCTTCAGCTCAAATGAATCGAACGGGCACCAAAGTACGCGAGAGGAAAGGTGACTAATAAAGTGAGCAGCCGAGTTTGCTAAGACAACAAAGGAAAAGTCTCCAATTGTATTTGCTAGTTGAAGTCTACTACGGAAATAAGTATCATGTGCACTGATGTCATGGTTTCATAAATTGCTCCTCAGTCTCGTTATTTGTACGTACATCGTATCAATAGGTCAAAGGCAAAAACTAAATTAAGTTTTTCAAAGAGCTAAACACGTACTTGTAGCTAGAGACAAAACAAAAAGCTTATAAGCGAAAGTTGTAAAAGAGGAAGAATAATGTTCAAACTGTAATGCTGAAAGTACTGTCTCAATAAATGAGACCAATAGAACCCTCCCACATAACGGCAACACTTCGATCATTACCTCTCGTTTATCAGCAAAGCGGATTATATTTTAACCTTTCTCTACACTTTGGTTTCATTGTCTCGACAATCATAACATGAAATCGGGTGACTCATCAGGACTAACTCCTTCCCTCCCTACCTAACATCGTATCATTTTAAAGGTATGATATTTGTGTAAGCATTGCATGGGAGATACGTCAGCACTTGGCTGTCGAGGGGCGAGTGAAGCTACTCAGGTCATGCGTTAACGCATGCTGCCCGCACAATAGCGGATGTATTGTGGGCCGCTATAGACGCTGCGTGGGCGTTTGGGGACAGCTGCGGTTTGCATTGGGCGGGTTTACATTAGGAATAGTCAAAAGGTCAAACGAAAGGTCACGGTGTCCACAAGGGGTATAAAAGAGCTTCATCGTCTCAATAACTACTCTATACACTAGTCCAGTAAGTATGGCAAGGCAGTTGTAGCTCGCCTAACCCGTCGCTAAGCAAAGTTTACAAACCGCATTTTTGTTCGCCCAGTTTTTGACAAATGGGATTTGGGTCCGAGCGGGCGAAAGTAACATTACAAAGTAAAATTGGTATTTAAATTAGCAGTGGGATTCGCATGATCACTTTGCCATGTTTTCTTGCGACTGTGGACGCCTGCTAATTGACGGTAGTGTAAAGACTTTCATGTTGGGTTCATGGGCTTAAAGGTTTTGTCGACGTGACTAAAGTTTTGAATAGTTAAAGCCCGATTCTAACACGTTTCCAATCACATTTTGTTCAAGAAATTTAAGTTAAGGACTGCAGCACCAGAGATGGAATTTGATTTGTTGATTACAAGTTCAAGTGACTTCAACGTGGCCTCTTAGCTTCATTTTGAATAAATTAATGAATTGGCACTAACGGTGAAAGTGGATTACGTTAGGTCGGTTTGCGACGTGTGAGGTGGATAAACTTTACTGGCAAGTGCTCACAGGCTAATAGTTTCGTACCTGTTATAGCCGCACTTTGAAACTGCAAGCATGCTTTATTCCAGTGACATCGCTGCATTTGCTAAATGATACCACTATCTCCACTGACTAGGTGCTGCACATGCTTGTTCAGCTGCACTTTTTGGCGAGAAGCGGCAGGAAGTACCTCCTCGAGCACCTCCTAATATACTCAAGGGCGTTAGCAGGCATAGCCACTGGCATCACACACTTCATTCATTAATTTTTTTCCGTCTGCGTCTTTACATGACTGCCTTCACAAATTCCAAAATGGGACTGTTATCGCCTTCACTTATGATGGAAAATAGGTAAATAAAGAGGCATTTGTTTAGCAAATGAACATTGACAATTGGCATCATTCAGCATCCGTTTCGTTAAAGCCAAATCTTTACCTTCTGGCAGCTCTGCCATTATTTGTAGAAATAACGCTGCAATTAAAACTGCTCTCTACAACCGACGCACTTTCATGCACCAGGATATTTCACAAGGATGACACAATCGGTCGCTTCCATTGGCGCATAGATCCATGCATGAATTATCTTTGGTTCCAGGCATTACAACGCCATCACAGTTGCAATTGTATTTTAAGAATGCACTGAGACGAATGTACTTGAGTAACGATACCATCCGAATTGGAAGGTGATCAAACCAATAGCCAGCGCCATTTTGACAGGAGAAAAATTTTTTATCATATAACAAAGGAAAAAACGACTTTCCTTGCCATATGTACCATACGAAGTTGATAAATGTTGATACTACAACAAACCTAACCTTCGGGGATTCGTCCAAAAATTTACTCTTATTATCAACTAGAAATGCTACTATCCGTCATCACTTGTAGAGTCTCTAGGCCCTCTAATTTAGGGTTACATCCCGCCTCCGGAACGTTCTTCATGATCTTAAAAGACCTTCACATCAAAGACGTGCACAATCTGACCGACTGTTTGACCTCGTGGTCAACATCTGTGCCTATAGAATTCGGATTCGCGACATTTTAAACACGTTAAGGAAGATCATGCTTCAGAATTCACTTCAAATTGAACGCTTTGGCTTGGTGCTGTCTAAAAGATATGCTAAAGTCGACATCAGTCTTGCTATTCGCTTTATTTTGAGCATGTATGTATGATCCTGCATGAAAATCGGGCTAACAAATGAACATTAACCTTATTTCATATCTGTAAGCATAAGAGGATTTGGTATTCAAAAGTACTTATTCCTTGGTTAATGCTCTGCATTCACCCGCTTTTTCTCAAAATCGCCTTAAGTATCTTGGATGATCACCATGGGGTCATGGTCGTTAATTTCGGCAACAATGATGCCTCAAACAGCATCAGGCTCTTGCGACTAGACATCCGTCTCACAGAAGAAATTTACCCATAAATGCATAAATTAAGACAAGAGACCTGCTTGAGTTTTGCGGGTTCCCATCTTTAGTTAACCCATCAGACCGTAGATAGAGATATGGGAAGCAATGCTTTGGAAATGGTCAAGTAGTAGAATTCATCTATACGGCTTTTGATGGCGTATCATTAAATTATGCAAACAATTATAAGTTACCGAACGATGGAGTTTGCTGCGCTCTAATCGAAATTACGGCTGGGCACCTTCAAGTAATGCATTGACAAGTGCTGTGTGCGGATGTTTTCAGTAGCATTTTTTAATGATTACGGGTGCCCATAATCAGATGGACAAAGCATCTGCGTTTGAGAGCAATAAATGTTTCGGTCTCCTAGGAATTTTGCTATTCGAGACATCAGTGTTCTTTTGAGCCACCACTTCAGTAGAAAGCTGCTTGACAATAGCTCTGTGACCTTAAAAATAGTCCACTGAAGCAGACCCCAAGTTTGCCCATCCAGCGGTTTTGGACTTATTCCATGCCAGCTTCGAATTTGCAGCTCTTTTATTGCAAACAGCCTCCTCACACTTGTATTGGTATGGATCGGTGATGAAGGTAAGAACTGAAAAGTCGCTCCAATAAAAGCTGGATATATGTTGACTAAGAATGGTGACAAGAAGCGGCTTTTCACTGGGCTGATTAGCTGGACATCTTCCATGCCCACATAAACGTACATCAAGGATTGATCCCCGCCATCAGACGAAACGCGATGCTCCAAACTGTACCTTAAACTAGCATTTTGCACTCCGAGTAACCAGAATTGACTGTTCTGGCGTGGTGGGGTCAGCAAAATGGGTAGTCGCTCAGACAAATACGCCTGTACTTGGAGGTATATGTAGTTTCCCAGTGGTGACCCATTCATGGCAATCAACTCTAAGCAAATCGTTAGAACAGCCTGTAAATATGCACTCAGAGGCCACTGCTGCAATTAGGAAGGGCCACTAACCTGCATGCGCACTGCGGCCTACAAAGCTCCTCCGAAGCGGTAAGACATCATAGAAGAATACGTAGATGCAGCTGGTGACAGCGAGTATCAAGAAAATCAATTTCTAGTTTTGAGACAATTTCATTCTTCTCAGGGTGAGAAATTAGAATGCCAGTGCGATGACCGAAATTTTAAAATCATCGACTTATTCCCCTTGACGTCAGCTGTCTGACTTCAAAAAAATATTGATCAAGTGGTAGGCGGAATGTCAGCTGTTTGTCTTGACCCATTCTATTCAGAAGCTTTACAATTAGTTCATTATTTTTGATAACTTGTTCTTTTGCCTAAAATAGTTTGTTTGTCCATGCAAAATCTGTCCACCTATGACTGCCACATCTACGTTGTTCTAATTTATCGGGCACCCATGCATGGACCCAGTTCGCTTTCTGTTCGTTTATGCTGCCCATTTGTCTTGGGTTTCGCCTGTAAACAAAAGGTTTGTAACAAATCACACCGAAAAGTTGTATGTCAGTGTCAAGATTAAGGAATATTTTCGAGATTTCTTTATTTCCATTGCAAGGATGTCCACTTAGAGGAGCACAAGCCACAACTGCAATCTTGTATCACATTTGAAGCACAGGGCATATGCAGTTCATTTCCAACACTCAAGCGTCAGCGTGACATCTCTGTCTTCCCACATTTTAATCACCTCCACTCATTTGGGCTCTGTTTTCGACGTGAATGGCGTTGATTTGCAGCCGGTAACCGGTTCGTCAACTTAGCAAGGTAATATTCTCGGCCATTAAGTGATGTAAGGCTTTAGAATGAAGAGCAACTATGTTGGGGTTGAGATGGTTAAGACAACATTTCTTATTGCAAATAAGGAACAAACAGCAAGCGCACTAAACAAAGCAAAGCATCGCCTGCAAAGTGTAGAAGCACTAGGGTGGACAAAGAAGGTTTGGCCTGATAAAGACTAGTTTTGGCCACATGATCAATCACTTTATACCTTTTGGCCGCATTCGTGTTCCATCATTCAAATAATGCTACAGTTGCATCCCATTATCCATCGAAAAGATGTTGCGGTCAGATTAGCCTTTTTCATTTACTCTCAAAGACATGAGAAATCGCTGAAAATGTGTTGGCAGATGTAGTCTCATGCACTCACCCACCCTAAGTGTTATCAAGGTGAGAACTAATCGTTCTTCTGCCTTATATTTCGGTGGCTTTGATGTCCGCCAAAAACCCGAATTTGCTTTTATTAGCTTCTTCTTCCCCCGCGACATTCTTCGACAATTCCACTCTAAATGAGGCATTGGGATCTTACAAATACAACAGATACGAACGCATGTGTAAATGTATTTCTCTTCAAGCCAAAGTACAAATAATACGACGGCAGGCAAGTACACAAAAGTAGGTTAGAGTGAAATGCGGACAATGCTTCATGATAAGCTTACCATCGTGCATATTAATTGCATAAAAATGCAGTTTAGCTTCTGAAGTCAGGAAGGTTAAATTTAACAAAATATAATTTCGCTGTACTATGCATGCTACTGTCATCAAGAATTCTGTACCATTAAGGCATGTGTTGTAAAGCATGTAAGATCAAAGGTGAGCTAGGATTGCATCATCGGCCACTACAAATGGCAAGTGAGAGTGTTTTTTTAAGAATAATGTGGCGTGTTTTACGCATTTTAATGGTCAAAATTCAGTCTGTATAAGACTCTGAGATTTGCTCTGTCTCCACAACTACTTAAAGTGCTTAGAATCGTCAAATTACACAAGTGACTTTGTACTACTCAAGAACCAAGAAGTCTTCAGCGAGAATTCGCGTCTGTGCCGTTTTTTACGGCGGCCATGCACTAGATAGTGCCTGCGGTTTCGGGAGCGGAGGTGGTTCGCAACTGTAGCCGAAAAATCTGTAGTTGCTTTCTGGACCAAATAATAGAAGGATAATTGAATCTAATTGACCCCGCAGTGCTTGCTAATCTTGAATTTTGCACAATTACTCCTGATCGCTTTTAACTGCTTAGCGTAGGTTTGTGATGCCTCTCTCTCCTCAAGAAAGTACGCTAATGTTATCTACTCTTACAGTGTTAGTACTCGAGCGCCATCATTAGAGACGTTCAGCTTTCTGATATGACTCATTTTTTTCCACAAAATAATGGAATTATGAGCAGTATGCATTTCAAACGCAGCTCTTACAGGGGTTACTTAGCATACTATCTTCTATCCTCCTTTGGGATGGAGTTAGCAGGGCAGTTAATGGCGCAATTTTATTATTCCATGCGATGCCTGCTCCTTTCTGCATCACCTCAGTGCCGCTGTCAGCCTTGATTCTAGATTCTAAGGTAAACCATCTTCGCTACTAAATCAATGCTCAGTAGCAGTTGTATGGCGAGATTAAAATTTTAATTGACATCCATCGGGTCAGAGTTTTGGCACGCAAATGCCACATAAGGAGGAAGGATATCTATTTGACGCCGGTCGTAAACTACTGAGGAAAGACACCCATATCAAAGATATTCTTGGGTCCGTAAATTGCAACATTAATAAGTTCTGCTGACCGTAGTTGCTAAAAGCTAAATTGCAATTCAGACAGGAGGGAGACCGTCCAACTCCTGTTGTAAGGCCATGGGACGCTGATAAATTTTCCTACATGACAGACCAAAAGTCACCTAGACGCCGCTAACTTCCACAATCTGCAGAATCGGACCATCGTTAGGAGGGCTGCTTTCCAGTTTATAGCGCTATATACAGTCCCTTTTTACCGGCTTATTTTGGACCATGAATTATCGCTTCACATAATTGAAGAAGTATTCTATAGTTTGTAAGGATTTGCTCACTCCTGCAAAATTGCCTTTTCCTTCTCTGACAGCTTGTACTGCTTTGGAAAATTATGGGCGAAGATGATAAAGATTTGACAATTTCACCTGTCAGACTATGAAGTTGCAACATATCAATGCATCTGCTTACCCAGACATTTGCCAGTAATTTATAGCGTGAAATGAAAAATTGCCTCATCTCATCCACGCAATGCAGCACGTGTGCAACCAAGCTAAGGTCGCACGCAATGCTGATTAGCAAAATTCACTGTCGAGGCCATCTACCTCTTTGCTCACCTATCACTCAACAAACTCAATGATATCCTCAGGAAACACTTTAATACAACAGAAAATGGGAGCACTAAAAGTCAACCACTGCATACGAAAATGAAACTATTGCAAAACATGAAAGATAGAGAAACACATCAAAGGACAAACATTTTCTAAACAGGATGTGTTCCAACGGGCCAGATCTCGTACACTTCGTCCACGCCATATCATGCTGTTGTCAATACTGCCAACTTGTCTCGCCACTAACCATTATGAATATTGTCAAATGTCGGCTGCTTGGGAGCCCTACCCAACGGCGTTGTGCATCCGCTACCATGCTACGCCCACCTGTTTGGCGATGATTGCAAGGTGGAACAATAAACAACAGCACTGATGAATGCGCTGTCATGTGCCAGTAGCAGGGACAAGATAGATCAGTGAGAACAACAGCAATTGGAGTTACACCATCTCATTGAAAGCACTCAATCTGTTCCACGTCGGCTGACGTAGAGCTCGAACTCACACTACCAAGATCGAGACTACTGAGCCAACCGAACTTCCAGCACTAACTTCTTCCGGTCCACTCAAAACAATCCATACTACAGCTCACTGCTTCCCACACCTTCTCCATCTGCAGCCCTGTCAATCACATCCTTCCCCACCACCGCTATTACCGCTATAGCCGCACTCTCGCATTATCCACCTAAACATTCCTATCTGCTATTTGAGAATGAAACATTGCGCCTCTCCTACGCACCTGCACTCACAATTATATCACAGGCACTCGCATCCCCAAATATTGGTGGATATAAGAGATGAAAGGCAAGGCACATTGCCGTGTTACATGCAATAACTCACCTACGCCTCATCATCACTAGCCCATCCACCGGCTATAGAGTGACATCTAGCACAAGATATGTTAGGCAAACGCAAAGCTGGTCGAGACCACTTACAATCTAAGCGAGTATCGAACTCCTAGCCCACCAGGCTGAACTCACGTCCTCTACTCCTACCGAAGTCTTCCCCACCCACCCATTTACCCACTTGGCCATTCAGTCAATCAGCCAGCCAGTCGCAGAACAGTACGACGTCGTTTAATGCAACCCATTTCCTCCCTTTTAATCCACTGCCAACCATTCACTCTTCGTCATCCATCTCTACCCTCGCTGAACCACTCCTCCGCATTCCTTATTTCCGCCGGCTTCATCACTTCTCACAACAAACGCCCGTTCTTCCTCACTGAATACTTTAGCTTGACTGCGTTCGCACAACCATCAATTTCTCCACTCATCCACTCACTATTTTTTGACAAGTGGCCCATTTATTAGCTGACCCACCCGTTCATCTCCTTTCGTTGCTGCCCACCTACCAATTCATCTGTGTTTCTTCGCCGTCAGCGCAACCGGTAGCCGGCAATCAACATCATAAAATGAAATCACACACGCGCGTGATGCCAGTGGGCCAGTGGACCTGCGAGGATAGCTGCAGCGTACCTCAGCCACGTGTCCCAACTACGTGTTACATGCAAAAGCGAAGACGAGATCTAACCTGCTAGAGTATGTGCCCAGTTCGATGGTAATTGTTATGCAATTTATCATTCCGTCTTTCATTTGCTGACTTTACTAAACTTTTTCAGTCTTTTCGGTGGTATTAGGGCAGCAATGCTTTACTCCATGTTGTGACCATTACATTTTGCCGAGCAACCACGTGGTCAACACCAATGCCATGCGAAAATGTACATCGATGACGAAATTAAGATAGCCAGTGAAGTTGCTTATCTTTCTTCTAGCCACATTTATATTGTTTACGAAACATTTGCTAATTTATACAATTGGGTAATATAAATGTAAAAATTGAAATGATGAGCGCATTATGGAGTAGCACTTTGTGGTTTGTATGTGCATGGATAGGTCCGGTCTCCATTACCATCGCAGCCTCAACCATTGTAAAAACCCAAAAACGTCCTTTCTATTAACCATCACTTATAGATCCAATGCCTCCGAAATTAAGCAGTTTTTGTCAATCCAGCCTTACGTTCTGTTGTGAATTCATTTTTTCTGTGCCGCCTTTGCCTTGTGCTTCTAATTGCTTGCCGTTCTTAAAGGGCGGTACTTTTTAGTAGGTCTTATACGCCTTATTTGTAATAGTTTTCCCTTGTCCTATTCCCTGGGCGACTCTTCGATGTGTACAGGTTTTTCTCATAGTGATCCCTGCGATTTTCACTCCCACTTGCAACTTCTTTTTACGAGAGAATGGCCTCCTAGGTCGTATAAAGGCGTAGTATGTGTAGTATTTTTCACGACCTATGAATCCGTCCCACGGTCGCCAGCGTCTGTTTCCATATAGAGCAGTAAGACGAGTAGTTGTATTCAACATTTGATCTTGGCCAAACTCAATCCGACGACGACCAGGCCGCAGAACAGTTGTATTACGGCGTATACAAGAGACAGCTCCATGCCTATCGCATCGATTCCGATTTTTTAAACAACCAGCCTTTGATGTGCCTCTGATTGAGCACAGTGGAAGAGGGATTGCTTCAATAGCAGGCACTGAGTGGCTGTTAGGTGGATTTAGTGATTGGATGGAGGTAAAGGGGTGTTTTGGTGTGGTTGATCTGAACGAGCTCAGTGTGTACTACTCAGAGGCTGATCCTGACTTGCATCTCAGGTTAGTCATAAAGGTAATTCCTCCTTCCCTCCGTCCCCTACCCTACATTACCCTCGAAATTAGAAGACAATTTTGGGCTTAATTTGCCTGAACCACTAGTCTGAATCATTCGTCTCCTGCACAATCTTACATCAAACTGCACTAAGTGTCAAGCCGCCACATGAAATTAGCAAGTTCAAATAAAAAAAATGAAGGGTCTCGGTAATCACCGCTGTGCGGTGGGCTAAAAACCAGCATTGGCGTTACCGCTACTGGCCAATCGACGTCTACACCGCTCAGATTTCTACTTGCTGACTAAGTTGATGTCTCGATTGTGGACGTCTCCATTCACAAGAAACTTGGTTCATCACCGCACTTTGTTATGCATAGGCAATGACGCTGGTCTGTGTCATTCTTAATAAATGATGTCTGTTTCGTGTGTAGCGTAAGCCAGTGCTTACTACTTCACGTGATACCGTTGCATCATAGTTGTTCATGCAATTGTACAAAACTGGCGCCTCTGTGTAGACCTTATTTCCCTCGTATTGATTGAGGCCTTCTCCAATCCATGTTTGCTGTTTCCGTTCTGCGGACGGGAAGTCTGCTATCCGAAGAGGGATTCGAGTGCAATTTGTCCCTGTTGAAACACCGCTACTATCGTGAAGTCCATGAAGTTCGTGCATCAAGAGGGAGTGGGACACTGGAATGTTTAATTGCGTCTCCTGGCAGCACTTTAGTGTGGAACAACACAAAACTCTGTAAAATCTGGTTCCTTACCGTTCCTGATGCCTGCATCCCCCTCTGAAGCTGTGATGATGTCTCCATAGTGTTGTATGCTCCTGTAAATTCTCCATCATTGGTAAATTTTGAAATGTTACTCATTTGTATGTGCTTTTTGCAAACAGAGGAACGTGAGAATTGAACGGGGTTACGCAGGTGATGGTAAATTTGCTCGTTGATCCCTAAGAATTTTACTTCGCTCGTGCGAAATTCTACCTTTGTGGAGGTATACAGGGAAAAGCAGCAATTTGTTTTAGTTATTTCGTTAGGCAAGAAATTTTAACGCAGTTTTGTTTTCCTTACTCCTAAGCTTGTCATTGATTTATCCGTAGGTTCAAGGTCTGATCGCTCTTTAGCTTTAGTAGCCGAAATCAGGCGATTTTTGTCGATCCAGACCGACGTTCTGTTGCGCGTTCCTTATTTCCGCGCTACCTTTGCCTTGGGCCTATAAGGGCTTGCCATTCCCAAAGTGGAGAAATTGATAAGCAGATAATGCACGCTTTGTTTGTAATGGTTGTTCCTTGTCCTATTCCTTATGTGAGCCCTCGACGTGTACCATTTTTTTCTCATAATAACTCATGCGACTTTCACTCCCACTTATAACTTCGTCTTAGGTCATAGACAGATTTAGGATGTGCAGTATTTTTCACAACCTACGAATCCAGCGTTTGTCTTCATGAAGCAAGACGAGTGCACCTGAAGGCTTTGAGTAGTTGTGTCAAGCATACACTGAGAATTGTGAAGTTTGCTTAACAAATAAAGGGTCTCAGGAATTACCACTGTGTGGGTGAGCTAAAAACGAACATTTTCGGGATAGCCACTGACGGACGGACGTCCGCACCTTTCAAGTGTCTAATTGCTGACTAGGCTGACGCCTCCTGCTGGTGCGGGCATCTAGGATTGTAGACGCCCCCTTTCACAAGGAACTTTGTCGATCACTGCACCTTGGTATTCACAGGCACGGAAGCTGGTCTGTACTGTTCTTGATAAATGATGACTATTCCTTGTATAACGTGACCTATCCCTTACTGTTTCGCGTGATACCGCTGCATTATGAATGCTCATGGGAATTTAAAGCCAGCACCTCTGTTTCGGGCATTATTTCCTTATTTATCGAGGCTTTCCCCATTCCATGCTTAATGTTTTCGTTTCGCAGGTTCAAATGTCGGTTGGGTGTGAACCAAATGCGGACGGGAGGTCCGCTGTCCAAAGCGGATTATAAGTGCAATTTGTCGGTGTGGAAACACTTCTATCATCGTGAAGACCACGTATCAAGAGGTAAAGGAGTCACTGGAATGATTTGATGTGTCTTCTGGCAGCACTTTAATGTGAAACAGCACAAAACTCTGCAGATCCTGAGTCATCATTGTTCCTGATGCCTATATCCCCCTCCCCAAGTTGCGATGACGTCTCCACAGTGTTGTGTATTCCTGTTCATTTTCCATCGTTAGCAAATTTATAAATGTTACTCATTTGTACGTGTTTCTTCGCGAAGAAAGGAACATGCGTGTTGAGTGAGTTTGCGCAGATGATGATAAATTTGCTTGCTGATCGACGTGTCTGGGGGTGTGAGGTGAGGCGGTTCACTGTGATATGCCACAAGAGTCTCCAGATTGTGGTGGGAGTGCAGCAGCTACATTTTGCTACGATTAAATTACTAGATAAAAGTGGTTGTATAGCGCACCACTTGCGTTAGTGGGCGAGTGGCTCAAGCTAGGTTGTGATAAGTCTAGGTTGATTTGAATAATGAATTGCAATTACTAGGACGGGCTGAGACGGCATGTTATCAAAGGACAAACGTAGTGACGTCAATTAGAACTATTTCTACATAATCACGGATATTTTGAGCCAATGGACCGCCCACAACTTTACTTGTACCCACTTCCGTATGCCAAAGTAATTAAACGTAAGAGATTGCCACATTTTCGTTGATGCTGCAAGTTAGATGAATAAATTTTGCTGGATTTAGACACACGCGTATGATTGTGATAGATTTCATTCTAATAATGTCTATGAAACTCTTTCATTTGTTCCTGCATATTAAATGTAGTATATCATGTATCGTTTAAGACCAAAAATGAATGCGCTTGAGGTATATAATTTCTAAGACGCATTTTAACTACGGATTGCATATTCCATTAAGTGATACACGTCTTTAAGTCAATTAAATCGCTCATCATTTTGGAGGTTATCAGCGGTAGCTACTTTCCGTCTCGTTGGTAAATTGAGTTCTTTGCTGCACTAGAATGCCATAATTTTGGCAGAAGAGGGCCGTATTTTTTTCAGACAATTGTTCCATTCACTGGGAATCGCTTAGCATGAATGAGCTTGCGGGGCATAAATTTTAGTGGAACATGTCACGTCTGTCTGGAGCATAATTTGTTAATCATGAGTCCTCTACCTAGCGATTCAAGGCTGGAATTCTGCCTTTAGCACTACTTCGCACATAACTTAGGTAAGAACTAGTTCCATTATATGGTGCCTTACCATCCCTCTCGTGCATAAACTAGCAATGTCCATTTACTAGACAATTAAACTTTATTGTTTATTCCCAAGATTTTAATCATTAATGCGCCCTAAAATTGCTTAGCGCGAGTAGATATCATACTCACATCTGTAAACTACGTATAACGCTTGGTCAATTTAATTTATTTAACAGCGATGTGGTTATAATTAGAAGTCTTGATGATGCTCACCGCATTCCACCGCCATCGGAGAGGTCAGGATGCGGTTAGCTTTTGTGTGGTGGCTTAGATCACAATCAGCTTATACAAGCAACACATTAGCAAATTGACTCAAGTGCTCTGCGTTCTAAGTATTTTTACTTGGATCTATAAGCAGTTCCAATTGGGCACTGGCTGTCAGCTGGCTACGATGCCAAAAAAGTAGGTCTCCTCTGAGGCCATAACATTTCGTGCCATGCAGCTGTGCTAAGAGTGCGTATTAACAAGCAGCCAGGGTGAACGGACATTACGGTGCGTCATTTGTTGCTCATTCTAATCTGTAACCAATTAAGATTAAGTTTCAAATGTTTGATTAATTGCGGTTTAGTGGAGTTCAGTTCAATTTTAAGACATTCAATGCTCAGGAATGAACGCAATGTAATGCGAATGATTTCAATACGAAAACTAGGATAGCTTGAGTGCATAGCTAAAATCCATTTTCGTGGTTTTTCACCTCAGGTTATTCAATTCTGTACTCAGCTGTTCATTTCATCTCTACTAGCCGCGTTTTTTCCCAAGTCATGTAGTAAAAATTTAGACCTGGCCGACAGTTAGGTGGACTATTTTGGCGAAGAAAGCCAAAATAAAGCAAGCACATAGAGCTGCGTTATATTCTGTTTACTTAGATCCAGAATCGATCAGAATTATAATCTAGCAGCTTAAACTATTTGATAGTTACTCGCGGCAGTTCTCCTATCAAATCGTAAAAAGTAAGGTTTGGCCGATAATTGAGCGCCCAGCTTGGCACAGATAATTGATAACGTACATTTAAACCATCGGGTACCAAATTAAAAGTCATATACCCATTTTATTCTGTAAATTCTTTCAACAAGTGCATAAAGTAAAACTCTTCTCTCCCTTTTAAGCCAAAACCAACCAGATAGGAAACTCAGCATTCTGCTTCCTTCTGTAGTTGCTTGCGGCAGTTCTTGCTCACAAATCAGTTAATTTTGACGCGTCTGATGTGTTGAGATCCCATATTGACAAAGAAAGTTACACCAGTTCTCGTTTTAAGCTCGAACAACGTAGGTGTCCACTGTGGGAACTCATGCAATATTTTTGTTATAGAATCCGGCAATGCAAGTGTAAGCAAAATGTAAATTTTTCCGCTGGCAAAGAGAGTTGAGAGAATACGGTAGCAAAGGGAAATGTGAAGATACGGAGGGATTTTTACACTCAGGGCAACGATAAAATGGTTTAGATCTGAGTAGTGACGATGCGGATGTGTGAGAACAGTGAACAAAGAAAGTAAAGTCGATTAGCTTAAATCAGGCAGTGCGGTTTTAAAAAGAGATTGTTTAAGATAATAGAAAGATATTTTATGCTTCCCAACCACTTGTCTTTTTTCCTTCTTATCAATAGCATTATGCAGGTAATTTGCTCTTTCCATACCTGCTACCGCTTTCTCTTCCCTCTTATCCAAGATCCATCCGTGTGCTGCTCTCATTCCTCACTTCATTTGTGTGAGTCGTTTTAATATTACCACTCTGATATCCAGTGTAAATCATATTTTAAAAAGGACTATGACTAGCCTCTTCTAGCGTGCCATTCAAAAAAATTAAATATTTTTTGTCAAGCCAGCTCCTTTATCGTCTGCTGACTTATATAGCTAGACGAGTGAGAAAATAAATCAATGTAGAAAAGAATGGGAGAAAGTGAGGAAGAAGTGAAAAATACTGCACCGCAGCTCCATACGCGCGACTTCTCTTTGCCCTAATCTCAAACAACCCCTTGTCTCTTTTAGCTTAAACTCCACCATTGCCATTCGCATCATAAAAGCCTCAACCTTAACTCAATGGCGATCTTTAAGTTTGAATCACTGATTCCTTTAATCAAAATTCAATCCTGTACTACACTGCACTTACTTTTAACCGCTCAGAACGAATTTATATCACTCACAGCCAAAAGTAAGGGAGCAATATCTGCTTGTCCCTCTGCTGAACCGGCCTCGCAAGCTGGTGTGTCAGCGTCATTTTCAACTTCTCTTACATAACCACATCAGACATCTCTATGGCGTTAGTCTTAGTAATCAAGAGAACAATGAGTTTGGTAGCATCGAAAAATCCAGAACCAGGACCTCAACGCATTTGGCCTTGCATCGACTTTGTGAATTCAACTGGCATCATACGTTCCTTCACGTAGCATGCGATCTATGCTAAAGAGCACCCGTGTCTGACCTTAGTTGAACATGCTGCTTCTTCTGGCGTTGACTCCACTCACATCATATACATGAGCCGCGTTGGTTTCGCAAGCACGTATTCACTTACTTAATGATAGATTTGATGGAACGCTTGCAACGTGTTGCAACCACCTACCCCACACTGATGCTAGCACGCAGGTTCTTTTCATATAACATATAACATTCCGTTGTTTGAGGATTAAAAACGCAGTAATCAAAGGTGGAACCTCATGTTCATACTTCTGCTTGAAATCCTTTTAATTTACTTCTCGGCTATTTCATGCATGGACTAGCGATTTCAGCAAAGTCCTTAACGAATCGCCCACAGTACTTTGCCATACTGAGAATACCGTGAGGTACCGTCTAATTTGTTTGTGCTGGCCAAGCTCCTGCTTGTTTTTTATTGTGTCCGGTGGCAGTCATCCCATCCGACGAGACTGCATGCCCCAAAACAGACGAGAACGACAGTTATTTGAGTGTACTGCCTGTTCTGCGTCTCGCAGATGACCTAGCATCGACCTCAGATTGGCGTTATGCTCTCGGATGTCTTTATTAAAGCCAAAGATGTCGTCAGGTGGATTGTGCGGTGTTTTACAAAAGTCTATTTAGCGCTGTCCGCATTGGACGTTGGAAGGTACAGAGTCCAACTCCATTGTCTGGAATGCATAATACCTCTTTTGGCATCATGAAAGCTGTCTTCTCCTCATCTATTTCTACCACCTTTATATGTCAGTTTCCGGATTTTCAGTTCAGCGTATCGAAGCGCTTTGATTTATGAAGGAGTGATTAGGCGACGTCGAGGTTGGATTATACGGTGCCAACCAATGTGCTAACATGAAAGTGAGGCCAGTCTACTCCACCCCTTGGCGCGGACTATTTAAACCTCAATATCTCTGCAATGTGGTCAGTCTACCATAGCTTCACTCGATGTCGGCAGGTCTCAGTGGCATCTACTTATTCCTTCTTACCTATTTATCTCTTTTTTCCTCTCTGTTCATTAGCCTCTTTATTTATTTTTAAACTAGCGTGACAATTTAGATGCAGAAGATCCCACAGCGTGAAATCACAGATCTGCCTGTAGAACTGGGACTGCGAATAAGCGAATATCTCGAACTTCGCGACTTGATAAATCTTTGCACGTGTATTCCGAGTTGGAGGTGGATTCTATCGATGCCACTATTCCTCGCTCCCCTGAACCAGATCATCAACCAATGGACCTGGCTAGACAAGCGTCTATGCCAGATGCTTTTGCCACAACCCTCACCTGGTTCTTTGTGAAATGCTTTTGAAGTTATCCGATATCAGAGAGATCAAATGCGCTCTTATTATCACTTCTTGTCCAGTCTTGCGACAAACCCGTACCATAGAACCGCATGCTTTCACAAGTAGTCAGATTATGATAGCGAAGAGGCGTCGATCCTGGAAATGACTGCACACTGGCAATTAATCGGTAATCCGTTTGCTAAATTCCCTTTGGTGAAGAAATTACCTTTTCGCTTGCATCTTGACTACATGGTACCATTTCCCCATCCATATATTATTGCTGGTAAAAGAAAGCAAATTGAATTGGCAAGGCCACGTGATGAACCTGGCTGCTGCGACTGCATAATTTATGTCGTAGATCCTTTGCATTTTTGCAGGAGTGAACTGGTTGCTACCTTGGAAGGAATTGAGCTCCATGAACTGTTGATTATTGTGGTCCTTGTGAATCGGCGAAGAAAAAAGTCAAGTAATTGTGAGTGTCTCGTCAAGTTCCTGCAGAGTTTTGGAGGCCTCGATAGCTCTCCACTGGCTGCTGTGCCAACGAATTGGCGGCTGTGGTGCATTAACTATCACCGACGCAAATTAGTCGATCAATTCGCTGGACTGGTACAGTAGGGCTATTATGCTGTGATCTCCAAAGGGCATGAGATTGATAGATTTGACGATCATGTGCGGACGGGAAGACGACGCAACTTTCGTTGGGTAATTTCTTTGAATCGCTTTAGGAAACCTGTAAGTTCGCCAACTTGCCTGATCTTTGTGTAAGTCAACATGATTGCTAAGTCATGAGAATTGGATTACTATCTGCACTCATCACTTCTGAAAAAGTAATGCGGGTGGTTAGTTTGCAAGGTTTAGGGCAAATTTGTGCTTTGTTGCGAGTAAAATGACCTAGTTGATATTGGCGCTTAACCACACTGCAGCTAGCATTTTGGCACGTATTTAAGAGGCTAATAATGTTAGTAAAATCATGGAGAGGAGACAACAATTGAGTAGACACTGATTTTACAAGACCATATTCTGTGGTCCATTCTGTAGCGGCAATCGGGAATCTTAGATTCGATTACTACTATAAGTAAGCATGAGGGGTGGATATTTTTGAGGCGAAATCGTACTGATGAGCAAAATCTGTACCTCAGCTTTCAATTGGATATGCACATATTTTGCAGGCAGACTGAGTTTAGTGGGGCTTAACCAGAAGATGTTGGCATCTGCTACCTATGAATTTATAGGTATTTAGAGAAGACAAGTCGTCGGAGCGTCCATTAGTAGACGGTTTCAAGTGTTTTAATAAACGCGTTAAAGATTCCTTATTTTACGTGTACACGGCCAGAGAATTGGACTTAGAGTCTAATCGTAGTAAACCTTCTTCTTCAGCACTACATATCCAACACGGCATGGCGATGCAGTTGAAAGGGAGCGACGTGGTGGTGCTGTTTACCCAGAGAATGACCAACTGTACCTCATTAAGAACGGACTTATCTATTG
This sequence comes from Taenia hydatigena, assembly GCA_036345935.2. Classification (NCBI taxonomy): domain Eukaryota; kingdom Metazoa; phylum Platyhelminthes; class Cestoda; order Cyclophyllidea; family Taeniidae; genus Taenia; species Taenia hydatigena. Next base: position 3,918 of record JADWOT020000336.1, on the reverse strand, counting down.
TAAGCTCTTGTAATGGGTGGAATATGAGAAAGGAGGGGCTTATCCGAGAATAAAGATGATGGTTGACAAAAAGGTGCATTCAATTTTTTCCAAAGCGATAGCAATACCACATTTAACAAGTAGGATGCAAATAAATTGGTGAAGGAATCGTCGAACCGTGCTCCATTAAGCTTAAAATAGCCGCGCTTTGCATAAAATTAGACTGAGACAAATCCCATCCTTGCAGCTCGAGACGAGTTTAAAAGCGACAATAAATGAACTTCGTGATAGGCAGATTTTGTGGTGGCGGCATGCTTGTGACCGTAAAAGGAGTGAGAAGACAAATGTGTTGAGTGATAGCATTCAGGAGGATAGTTGAAAGAGGATACCTTGTGATGAAAAAAGAGGATTTGGCAACTATGGACGCCAACTAGGATACTTTACCAACAAAAGTATGCGCCTGAAGCCAACGCAAAGCGAGAGCACTACGGGACTCCTTGTTTATATCTGTTGTTGTCAGAAACCACTTGTCCAACCTATCGGCTTGGAAACGAATATGGCGCTACTAAGGTACTCGTTACCGCTTCAATTGGAATTATTACAGGTGCTTGCCCTAAAATGAGGTTGGCAACTTTACCGGTTGCATTTTCATGGCATGCCCACCTTGTGTACGCAACTTGTAAAAATGGAAAATCGGATGTTGCTCAATTTATGTGAAGGTCTTTTATCTCCTCGTTACAGCTGCGCCGCTCATTGTTATTTGTTTTAATTTATGCGGACATGGGTCCACACTCAGCAATCAAGAAGTTGTAAAAGCAGTGTCAGAAAGAAGATACAGATGCAAGCAGGAGTGATAGTGGGGCTGACTGACAGCCATACAATCGGAGAATTAAGAAGTAGGATTAGGAAAGAGGGCGAAAGAGGAGGAAGGAAACGGTGAAGAAAGGCGTTGACGCTCACATAACTAGCGCCAACTACTCTCGACTGTTCCCATTCAGCGGGCTGGGCAGCAGCGTTGGTTGCATTGTCAGACAGCTGGACAGGGTGACCTACTTTTCTCGACAGTCTGCAACACTTCTCGCTGTTTAGGGACAGAGGGATGTAGCATAGAGAAGTGTGAGTTGAAGTAGTGAGGTTTGGAGCGACTCAGGTTATATTGGCTTAGCTCGCCGTAAGCACTGTCTCTTTGCCCTTGCCCTTCTTCATTCTGCATCGAGCCGTAGTGAGCATGAGAGAAATGTTGTATTCCCTCTTACACGTTGATTTGACCTCCCTCACGACTACTCAGGCTGCGACGCGATCACAAGCGCATCTGAATATTATTGGGACGTCATTGCTTGGGACTGTTTTGCATCCCACCAAGACAATACATTTTGCTTTACATGTTCCCAATTAAAANCAGTTCCTCTATATTTTACTCACTCACATAGCTAGATGAGTGGAAGAATGAATCAGTGTAGAGAAGGATGGGAGAAAGTAAGGAAGAAATGAAGAACACTGCACCGCAGATCCATACGCACGACTTCTTGTCTCTATGCCTCAATTTTTACCATTCCTTTGTCTCTGCTTAAAATCCTTATTACTTTGCTCCTATCGATGGCAAAATGGACCGCCATTACCTTTCGCATCAGAAAAGCCTTTTTGTTGACCCAATAGCAATCTTTAGAAATGATTTGTCGGTTCCTTAAACCAAAATTCAACCGTGCACTATGCTTACTGTAGTGCACTTACTTTTCACGTCTCAAATTCCAAATAAGCAGCAGCATCAGGAGAACTGTTGATGTACACCAACTTGCTAAATATTCATGTGCCACTGCGGAAGAACTGTAGCGCGGTACGCACGTCCAAGCTTGACTAATTTAGACTGGGTCAGAATAGGCAAGATTAACAACCTAGGCTGGATTATGACGAGCTCAAGTAAGGCGACTTATACGTTGCCATTTAAAATGGCCCGCCTAATCAACTCTACACATCTCATTTCATTGAGAGTTGAGGTGTTCACCATAAATCGCGCAGACATTAGAGATCAAGGCACGCAGACTAGAAGTAGACCTGATGACGTCTTGGGAATGAATGGATGAATGAATGTGCCACTCCAACGCATTTTCGGTGAGTGTCTCCCTTTTCGCATACTGCGCTCTATGCACTTACAGGTATTGCGTCTTACCTAATGTCATACCGTCTGTGCTCCTCGCATAAAATACATACGGAAAAGAGGAGTGAATAATTCCTGCGATTCAGCTTCTTACTTTATTTTTCCACTTTAGTGCCACTAGAACATCTAGCTTCCCTGCCTCCCTTTATGCTTCTCTCACCTTCCCTTCCTACCTCACTATCTGCCAGTGCCCTCTTTGTAGGTTCCCTTTCATCTCTCCACTAGTCCCAATCTCGATTGCGATATGAATAGTACGAGTTAGACTAGACCTGAATCAATCACGCTCTGCTCGAGGCAAAATCATGTTTTAACAAAGTTTAGCAATGATTACCATCAAATCTCCATTTCTATCTTTCTGTCGCTTTGGTTTTTACTACACTACTTTGCCTCAATTCCATTTCCTACTTCTGCTCCTCCACTTAGCCTTTGAGGAGCAAAGGTGGCGCGTTGCTTTTACTTCTTACTTTGTAATTTGTCAGCTGCTCGAATTCCTACTTGCTCATCTCACTATCTACTCCTTATATTCTTTTTGTAACCAATTTCTTTGCATGGTTTCCCACTCTAGACCACCCTCTCTATTTTCACCATGTATCTACGCTTTTGTCTGTTTGCCTAAGTTCGTGTATTTTGCATTGTTTACCTTTGTTTCCGTCGTTTGGGTAGTCGCCTGAATTGATATCTCACAAAACCAGCTAAATCAAATCGACACTTTCGTGCTGAGCTCAATAAAATCTCTTTCGGTCGTCCATTCGATGGCTAGTTCTTTGGCCATTCTATATCAGCTCCACACTTCGCTAGCATTCTATTAGCCATCCACCAATTGACTTTACTTCATCTAATGCTTTTTCCTTCCCGTAACTCGACACTCTCACTTATTTCAACCTGAAGTGGACACGGCACATAAATTTGACAAAACTCATATACCATGTGAAGAAAATTTGTCGCTTGTATGGCGCAATGCGTGTAAATATACAGAGTGCAGTAGGCGACAGAGGAAATAATCTCCGAAGATGCGTTGGAGTAAGACATGAGAAAGGAGGCGTAGACAAGAGAGAGTGCTTGCCTTTCCATGTGTGCTTTGATCCCTAGTATATGCGAAAAAGAGAAGGCCTCAACTTGCATGACATGCAGTTGTATCGAGTTGATAAGGCAGGCCAAATTAAAATATTAAGGCGGACTTAAATTTAATGCATAAGACACCTGCGGGGACGGGGTATGCTCGGTAGATGAGAGCTTATCGACCCGCCCCTAGCTATTGCTATTGAGCTAACGAAGAGGCATTTCTGATGCGTACGCCTACTTCTGTGCTTAGAATAATTTTTGTTCTGCATTACGAAAGGCAATGGTGGTCTATGCGTTTATTCGGCAGGAGTTGAGTAACGTGAGTATTTAGCTAAAAATTAGACAGGGCAGAAAATCAGTCTGTCTTACCTTTTATTCGTTCTCCTTCTGAATTCATACCCCACTGACTTGTCTAATTCGCATCGCCTAACGTCGTTGCGTCAGCGTCTTCTTGTTAAGAACTTGTTTATTTCTGTGTAGCCTTGATCAGACTAGAATGGTTTTGATTAATCCTTTCCTTTGTAAAATGGAACTTCAACTTAAGTGATAGTGTCACAGTGCAATTTGTGTGGTGCCCTTTCTACAAATTCCAACGCATAAGATCTCGACATTCAAAGCTGTCTGATTAATCAGGGGTGGTCACTTGGCCATCGCTAAGCATAATTGGCACCCAACAACTATGACAGCAACTGCTACGTTAATGCAGTTTTGCAGTCTCTAAA